>JAKSZP010006752.1:0-152599 GCA_022478985.1 Massospora cicadina
GGTATCTAAAATACTTTGGGGATGGAGTAAATTCCATTTATAGCGCCAAAGGGTGATATTGAGGATGTGGCCTAACTAGTTTCAACGCTAAACAGAAATCTAGTAACCAGATAATATTGCCTTTTTGGATGTGCATTATTTGGTATATTTTAAACTTGATGCTGCTATTTTGGAAGTTTATAATGACTTTTATTAAATTAATACACTAAATATATATGTTTACTTGAGGTGGGCTAAGTTGGGGACAATACAGCACCAATTAATGAGAAAAATGAAGATATCAAAATTAAAGGGAAAGGAGGAGAAACCTGGTAAAACTCCATGTGCAGCGTTCTATAGGCCAGTTTCTCCATGGTCCACCTTGTTATTTTCTATCTTGGTTTATTTTTTATCAAAATTAAAGTGAAAGGAGGATAAACCTGGTAAACCTCCATGTGCATCATTCTGATAGGCTAGGAACTCCAATGTCCATCTTGTTATTCACTGTCTTGGTTTAGTATGGATGAGTGTCATGCATGAGGCCATGAGTGAATCAGAAGATCATTCCTTAACCAGAAAAATGAACAGATTTCACTATCAAACTGGCAGAGGTGCTGGCAACCCACCCACCGCAGATAGGTTGGATAAGTCCCTTTTATAGAACTGGATGGATCAAGTAATTTTTTTATCGTTGGAGTGACATCACGCAAATTAATTATTGCTCTGCCACTTCAGAGGATTTAATTAATGAAGATGATGATGTCACCCAAGATGCATATAAAAAATGACCGCCTTTTATAAATTGGGGCCAAAATAATTTGCAATCTGCTGATGCCATGATGATGACTCAACCAAATCACCCCAACGGGAACCATTGAAACTCAAGGATGAATATTACCAAATCTGGAAACTAAATAACTTTGAGAGTTGCTCAAAACTGTGAGTTGCGTTGAGGAAGTACCATTGTGACAGTTGAGGTTTATCCTCAGCATCACATTGCCCTGATCTTTGGTAAGACAGGGCAGGCTGTGTCTGGATGTATGGAGGAGGAGGGGGAGTTGGTCCTGGCAGGGACGCCTAAGGGGCAGGAGCTTGGAGTAGGCCAAGGAGCCAGATGGGCGTCCAAGTCGAGGAAAAACGAGAATCAAGTAAAATGGGAGTTTCGAGATTCGATTTGGATTCGAATCAAGAATGGAATGGAACAGGTGCTTGGAAGTTTCGCGGTTCATTTGGAATTCGAAATGGAACTGGTGCGGAACTGTTGAGAATCGGAACTGGCACAGAACCATTGAGTGAGGATTCCGCGATCCTGCTGTAAGGTTTACACCAAGCATTAGTCAGATTAGCACCATAAGCTTGTGTTGTATTTTATATTAGCTTGTAGCATGTGTATATAGGGAAGGAACTGGGAGCTGGAGGCTTCTCAGTTCTGTTTTCTATCAACCTGGCCAATATTAAATAAAAGAACTTTAAAATTCATATATTTACAGTTTGAGTTTATTTAAAATATTGCCTAACTGCAGCCATGTTTGGCTTGAATCAACAAGAATTGGACTTTGAGAGTGAGCTTGGGAGAGCTATTGCCTCCCTTTATACCTTGTCTTGGAGTCAAGGCATGTTGCTGGGGTTAAGTATATTTGCAACTGTCTTCCAGGGGGTGCTTGTCCAATCTTGTAGCGCGCGCACAAGGAGAGTAGTATCAGGAGCCCTGTCAGCCCTATGGTCTGTAACATGGATCCTGTTGCCCAACTCATTCGTGGCTCATTGGAAGGAGCCAGTGCGTTACATTAAACAGAACTCATTTACTTTCCTGTCGTTGTGGTGGCAAGCAAAAGAGGTGCCAGAAGAAGTTGTGTTTCCAAAGTGGTATAATCATACTGCAACACTCTTGATGGTGATATTCTCCACCGCCTTTTGCTTCATGAATTATACCGGGTTTTGGAGTGTGTGTCCCGGAATGGTGGGAAAGTGGTAGGGCCTGGGAAGGACAAAGGAAGAATTCCCACGGTTTTGAAATTGGAAGACTTGGAACTGATCCACCAGACGTTTAGCCGAGTTCAGTTTCAGGGACGTTTGACAAAGGCAGCGGGTGGGGAGGATTCGTTTGCCTTGCAGTTAAGTCAAGTTCTGTTGGCACTTCCAGTAAAGCAGTCCAACTGGGTGCGAGAACTTTTGGAAGAGCAGTCAGGGTTACCTGTATCAGTGGAGGAATGTCTGGATTGGATTGATCGTTCAGCATGTCCAGATGAGACGCAGGATTCGGCCTGGGCGGCTTTACTGCAGTGTGGTCAAGGGAAGAAGTCAGTGGAGGAGTATGGCCAGATGTTCCGCGCATTGGCAAGAGCAGCAAAGGCACCTGAGACTCAGCTTCCACGCATGTTTCGCCAAAACTTGCAAGCTGATCTATTATTGGCAATGGCGGCGGTGAAACCTGCAGCGACGTTGGAGGAAGAGGTGGGTTTGGCCTTGCAGGTAGAACAACAGTTGAGTTTGGTACGGGCCCGTCAGGAAGTTGTGCGAACCCCAGTGGGATTCCGAGGACAGAGTGGTGGAAGAAGGGCAGGTTCCGAGCCCATATATGGTACTAAGGGGTTTAGCTATGTGGAGGAAGGGAAGAATAGTCAAGGGAATCCTGAGGGTATGGTGGAGGTGCGAGAGAAAAGGATTCCCATTGGGATTACCACTCAGGATCCTGAGGCTCAGAATAAGAAGGCTCCTTATAATTTTCGCAAGAAACCGGTGAATCTGGTACCTCAAAATAAACCGCTTACTTCATCTTATCCTTATCTGATTTTGCCCATCAGTGTGCTCGTGGGGGATGAAGGAAGGGATTGCGGTGAAGTTCTAGCTTTGATTGATACCGGAGCTGGGGAGAATTATGTTGAGGAGAAGTGGGCAAGAAGCCATGGATTGTCATTACAGAAGGATGGATGGGTGAAGTTGGCAGACACCTCCAAAAGAACGGCGGCATGGCGAGTACAGGCCAAGGTCCTGTTGAGGCAAGGCCTGGAGGTATTCAGGGAGGAGTTTCACGCCGTGGCTCACCTGCCACATTCTGTGGTGCTGGGGATGAGATGGTGGCACCATGTCCATCCACAGTTTGATATGAAGAGAGAGATGGTTCTGCTGTCGCCTAGAGGCCAGGGGTCGTTTGAATGGACGTTTCAGTCCCAAGGTTCGTTGGTGAAGCACATGGGTGGAATCACCTCAAGTGTGTCAGCGGAAGGATTGCCAAGGGAGTATCAGGATTTCGCGGAGGTGTTTGAGCCTAAAGGTGATGCGCCTTTTTCACCTACAGGGGATTTTGCATTTGGTTTCCGGTTTAAGGAAGGCTCTGAGTTACCAAAGGGCTGTCCAGTCTATCCGTTGAATCCCTGGGCCTGAGAGGCATTGGAGGGTTATGTCCAGAAGATGCTGGATATGGGTTTGATTGTGCCCTCCAAGTCGCCGGTGGTTTCGCCAGTCCTGTTGGTTCCCAAGTCAGGGGGAGTTACGTCCTTGTGTTGATTTCCGACGCCTGAATGAGGTAACGGAACCTGATCCCTATCCAATGCCACTCATGGAGAACATTCTGCCCATGATCTCCGGGTGTGGGGTGTTCACCAAATTGGATTTGGTGGACGCTTTTAATCAAATTCCTGTTCGCCCTGAGCACCAGCGGTATACGGCATTCAAATGTCATCTGGGAAACTTTGAGTACAGGGTTATGCCATTTGGCCTACGCAATGCCCCTGCAGTTTTCCAGCGCATGATTAATCATGTATTGGGGGACTTAGTGGGTAGGTGTTGTGTTGCCTATATGGATGACATCCTGGTGTTTTCCAAATCGGTACAGGACCATGTGAGGGATGTGAGAAGTGTGTTGGAGGTGGTTAGGAACGCGGGCTTGAAGTTGAAGCCATCCAAGTGTGAGTTCAATAAAGAATCGGTGTCCTTCCTAGGAAACGTGGTCCTCCAAGAAGGGATAGCGATCTGTCCTGATAAGTTGCGAGCAGTGCGGGAATGGAAGGCTCCTGGGAATAGGACTGAAGTGCGAAGCTTCTTGGGGGTGGTGAATTTCGTGTGGAGGTTTTCTAGGGATCTGGCCCAATGGGCTGTGCCATTGACAAGACTGACGGGAAACGTGCCATTCGTTTGGGGGAGGCTGAGGAGAGGGCATTTCAGCAAGTGAAGACGAGTTTGCTGACAGCCCCAGTTCTGGCACACCCTGACCCAAACAAACCATTCGTGGTAGAGACTGACGCGTCAAATTTTGCACTTGGAGCTGTGTTATTGCAGGAGGGTAAAGATGGGGTTGAACATCCTGTCTGTTATTTCAGTCGGAAGATGGCACCAGCTGAAACCAACTATCCAGTTTATGATAAGGAACTTTTGGCAATAGTTGCAGCCTTAGGGGAGTGGCAACACCACCTATTGTATGCCAGGCACCCGGTTGTCATCCGAACGGACCATCGAGCCTTAGAATACTATAAGTCCCCACGCCTGATGAACCAGAGGCAGGCCCGGTGGCATTTAGAGTTGGTTCAATATGACCTGCGGATTGAATACAAGCCAGGAAAACAAAATATCTTGCCAGATTTATTGAGCCGTGATTCTGGACTGGTGTTTTCTGATGAGGAGTTGAGGAAGTTCAACACAGCCACGATGTTGCCACAGAACTTGTTTGCAACAATCCAGGGCTGGAGAGATGGAATGGCAGGAAGAATCCGGACTGCACAGCAAAGATGTGAGCTGGGCCAACGGATAAGAGAAGAGACAGGGGAAGGTGAGGCAAGCAGGGGGCATGCAGGATTCTCAGTTTGGGGTGGTATCATACACCATGAGGGAAGGATTTGGGTCCCGGTGAAGAGTCTGCAACAAGAGGTAATGGCAGCTAATCACGACCATCCTCTGGCAGGTCATCCCGGTCAAGAGAAGATGTTAGATCTTGTTCGCCGTCACTATTCATGGAGAGGTGTGGGTGAGGCGGTGCGGAAGTATGTTTCACATTGTGTGGTTTGCGCCAGGGCAAAGGCCCAACGGGTGGCACTGGGGGGAAAATTGAAGCCGCTTCAAATTCCTTCTAGGCCATGGTCCTCAGTGAGTGTGGATTTCATCACAGGACTGCCCAAGTCACAGGGGATGGATGCTTTGATGGTGGTGGTGGATCGTTTAACTAAATATGCAGAGTTTTTCCCTTGTTGGTCGACCATTTCTGCAAAAGTGGCAGGACAGATTTTTGTAAATGAGATTTTCTCCAGACATGGGGTGCCTGAAGAGATTGTGTCAGATCGGGGTCCGCAATTTACATCTAAATTTTGGCTCCACATGTTGGGAAATCTAAAGATCAAGGCTTGCCATTTGTCAGCATATCATCCTCAGTCAGATGGCCAAACTGAGAGAGTAAATCAGATATTAGAGCAGTATTTGAGGTGCTATGTTTCAGGGCGGCAGGATGACTGGGTATATTGGGTGAAGCTGGCTCAATTTGCTTATAACAATCATAAGCATTCATCCACAGGTATGACCCCATTTTTCGCAAATCATGGCCAACACCCAGAGGGTATGGGGCCTAGGGAGCAAGGGCGGAATCCAGCGGCAGATGAACTGTCACGAGATACCCGTGACACCCTGGAGCTCCTGAAGAAGAATTTGGTGGTGGCAGTCGCAGCTCAGAAGAGGAAGGCAGACCGGCATAGATCTGAAGGTAGAGCTTTCAAGAGAGGTGATTGGGTCTTGGTGAATGCTCAGAACTACGCCTTGCCTGTAAGGAGCCGGAAATTGGGGCCGGTGGCGTTGGGCCCATATCAGGTAGTGAGGGCGGTGAATGAGGTGGCATTTGAGCTGAAGCTCCCAGAAGGGTCAAGAGCTCATCCAGTGTTGCACGTATCGCAGCTCAAGCCATTCTTTGGCCAGCCACCTGAAAGTCCTTCCCCTTTATTCCCAGCTGGAGAAGGAGCCAAGGAGTATGAAGTTTTGGAGATTCTTGACACCAAAGTGGTGAGAGGACGTCGTTCATTCTTGGTACGTTGGGTGGGTCATCCTATTGAGGAGTCCACATGGCAGTCAGCTAGGGATTGTGCCCGATGTCCTGAGAAAATCCAAGAGTTTTTCCTGTCTAGGGGGGTGATGTGACGGTTGAGGTTTATCCTCAGCATCACATTGCCCTGATCTTTGGTAAGACAGGGCAGGCTGTGTCTGGATGTATGGAGGAGGAGGGGAGTTGGTCCTGGCAGGGACGCCTAAGGGGCAGGAGCTTGGAGTAGGCCAAGGAGCCAGATGGGCGTCCAAGTCGAGGAAAAATGAGAATCAGGTAAAATGGGGAGTTTTGAGATTCGATTTGGATTCGAATCAAGAATGGAATGGAACAGGTGCTTGGAAGTTTCGCGGTTTGTTTGGAATTCGAAATGGAACTGGTGCAGAACTGTTGAGAATCGGAACTGGCACAGAACCATTGAGTGAGGATTCCGCGATCCTGCTGTAAGGTTTACACCAAGCATTAGTCAGATTAGCACCATAAGCTTGTGTTGTATTTTATATTAGCTTGTAGCATGTGTATATAGGGAAGGAACTGGGAGCTGGAGGCTTCTCAGTTCTGTTTTCTATCAACCTGGCCAATATTAAATAAAAGAACTTTAAAATTCATATATTTACAGTTTGAGTTTATTTAAAATATTGCCTAACTGCAGCCATGTTTGGCTTGAATCAACAAGAATTGGACTTTGAGAGTGAGCTTGGGAGAGCTATTGCCTCCCTTTATACCTTGTCTTGGAGTCAAGGCATGTTGCTGGGGTTAAGTATATTTGCAACTGTCTTCCAGGGGGTGCTTGTCCAATCTTGTAGCGCGCGCACAAGGAGAGTAGTATCAGGAGCCCTGTCAGCCCTATGGTCTGTAACATGGATCCTGTTGCCCAACTCATTCGTGGCTCATTGGAAGGAGCCAGTGCGTTACAACCATCGCTTAAACCTAAAGTTGACAAGCATATTATATGATTTAGTAATAAATTAATATCTGAAGAAGGTACATTTTAGATTTAAATTTTATCTGAGGTGGGCCAACCTGGGGATGATACTGCAACAATAAAGGGGATTTGAAGTAATGAAAAAGGAGGATAGGGACCATCTAGTACTAAAAAAGGAGGATAGAACCCAGAAAACCTCCACGTGTGGCGTATGCTATTCCAGGAACTCCACGGGCCACCTTGCTATTCACTATCTCAGTTTAGGGAATTGGTGCGCAACGCCAACACAGTCATAATCATCCCCCACCCAAAAAACATCTACTGGTATTGAACTAGTAAGGCATTGGTAGAGAGTCCATAATCTATCACTGGGGTATCCTCCCATCTGAAGAAGATACAACTGCCCAAACCCCAGAAGCAGGGAAAGATGAAAGGGCTCTGGACATCTAGGTCCAGGTATAACCACCATGATAAGGAGCTTGTGGATACAAGGATTAGCTCAAATGGACAAAGCCACTAAAGCAGAAGCTAAACATCATCAACCTAAGGGACTAAAAAATCTCCCATATTGATATCCATATTCCTAGTTATTTTACAATATTCATTTATTTTATATCTTGGTTTCACTTTAAGTATAAAATAATTCACAGTTTACATTAATAAAACCTTTCCATAGAATCTAAGTTTCATACTTTTATTTTCACTTATAGTGTTATAAAGAATTAATTGCCAGTAACTGTCAGGGTAAAGCCTGACATTAGAGGAATTCCTGAGATTTCAGATACAATTCTTCATATCAAGATGATTTGTGCTGAAGTTAGATCGATTATTTGCATATCAAATCATGATTGCAATGAATTTTGTTCAGTTAATCGCATAAATTACCCTAATTTCAATGATATTGAGTCGATTAATTGCACCAAAACAAATTTACAATGAGACTGAGATGATTCCCACTGCTTTCAAAATCACATGCAAGGCACAATTCCATAAGCTCAAAATAATTATAGTGCTCCAATTAAATAATCAATTAAGCTTAGAAAAGTCCAGGAAGTTGGATGGGATATAAAACTAGACTATTCAGATGGTTAGTCTTTGCAGTCAATAAAATATTATCATATGCTAAACCCTTTAACTACATATTTTCATTATAACAGTTCCATATACTGTATAGTAAACAAGCTATACAGTCTAACCAATTATTACATAAAACCTATAACCATGGGTGCAGAAACACCTATACCTGAACAAATCCCTCTTCCATTACTTCCATGTACAAACATAGCTGGTGTACTGGCTTTAACAGGAATGGGAGTGGTTGAAGCAATCCTTCCTTCTTAAGGGCTAAACCGCCCAATTGCCCTTGCCATTCTCTATATGGTATGCACTACCCCTTTGTTATACTGGACCTTTAGCTCAGGGTTAGCAGGTTCACAGCTTGCTACCACAAACTGGGATAAAGTAGTACCAGTCCCTGACAGTAACAGTCTGGGAATATATAGTGAACAGAACACAAAAACCAATCTGAGATCTAATCTGAGTAAACAGGAATTTATATTGTAGATACCTTGGAGCTGATCTTCCAAGGGATAGGTTGGATTGGCTTTCGTTGTTTCCTGAGGGTCAATGTATAATGAATATGTCAAAGAGTGTTACCAGAAATTCGACATGGGTGCAAATAGTTTATCAAAGAGATCAATGCTACAATGGGTAGCATTGAAGGAGAATTTGCTCTATGAGGATGATTGTGATCTAAGCAAAGGTTGTCTGGTGACTAATCTGCGCATAGTAGACCCCCTGGAAGCAAGTCACTTCACATGTTAAGAAATCTGTGATAAGTGAGCTGACTGTGGTGCTCAATACAGGGGTGGCATCATCAGGCCCTAGTGAGGATCATTTGAGTTCTCTTGAGCAGTCTAATGATGAAGTAGATATGTAAATATATCATAGAGAGGATTCCTCTGAGCTCCTGGTTAGGGAGGAGGATACAATCTGCTCAAGACTTTATACTCTGGATTTGGAAGTGCATGATCTATGTAACAATATTGAGCGCATCAAGGAGACTACAAAAAGAGCATTAATTGCCTCTCAACCTATTTTGAAAGGACCTTCACCCGTTATAAAACTGTAAAGTACATTTAAATATCTTTAGGAATGAATCATATACCTTAAAAAGGAGAATGGGGAAACCATCAGCGCATTGAGTGAATATGGAAAGCGCTTTAAACACTACGAAAATATGTTAACTACTATGGGAAGAGTATAGATGAATTGAAGGCAGAAATGCGCACTGTAGCAGAACCTACCTCTACTTGACCAGTAACTTGATTGGAGACACCTATATGGGTCACTCAACAGAATGACCCACAACCAGTCAGAACTGCTCCACAACTGATCATGATGCACGCTAACCCTGTTGAAGAAGAAACTAACTTTAAACCGTACTTTAAGACCATGTACACACCTGGATAAGGAACCACTGCAGGTTACCTCCAGATGTATGTGTCAAGAGAGTATCTGTAACTCTCTCGTTCCCTGAGAGGTAATGCTGGATGAATACCCACACCGCCAGGTAACTAGCCATTAGTAGAATGGGAAACTGGAAACCTAGGATGCCAAAGCAGAAGAGACCCAAGGCAAGGATGTACAACGCAGCATACAGGATAAGATAACCAAGAAATAACAAAACTTGGGTAGACTCCAAAGGGGAATCAACAACAAAGTGTAAATCGGTGCTAGTAGACTTAGGTGCCTTGATCTGGAGGGGACCAAGGCGGCTCAAGGGTGCACCAAAAATTTTAGATATATTGAGATAAAATATAATGGCCCACGTTGTTGGAGACCTCCTTGAAGAGGTCTACACACAGGTTTGCCCAAGGAACTATAATAATAAAAAACGTAAGATAACTGGGAATGTTTATTCTAAGAAGTCAACCAATGAGAAACGTTGGTCTCAAATGAACATAAATAAACCACCTTAGGGAAAATTTGGTTCAACGAAAGTGATCCCAAGCCTTGGTGTACCAATAGGCGCACGCTTCCATCTATAAGGGTAGCATACTTTAAAACCAACCTCACTTGAGTGATCAATTGAAGTTATACTCAACCCAAGCTCATAATTTCATAAATGGAATGGTTTTTGAAACCCCGTTCCCCAATTACCCAGATTGTCCCATCATCATTCATTAAATAGCTCGTCCGTTTTAACGCCTGAGCCAAAACAAGGGGCTGGGTGTTTTGCACCTCACTTGTTTCAACCTGGGCATATTTGTATTGTACCCAGCGTTGGTCCAAGATGTGCTTGAGGTCAGGAAGGTCCTGAAGTTTAACCTTCTGGACCTCCTGCCACCCAGCCTTGTCCTTGGGGTTGGTATTAAATTAAGTTATGTAAACATAACAGTATGAGAAGAACATGGATGGCACTAAAAATTTCCAAAAAGCTCGCCATGTGCAATGGTGGATGAGCTTCAAGGTTCAGGAAATCTTTAACATAAGCCTACAATCTGGAATATTTTGGATTGGAGTGGAGAGTATCCTATTTTCAGAGTTTTGTAGTGAACAAGGCGTCCAAAATCTGAAACAAAAGTTTCTCCTGATAAAAATGGGCCAGAATGAGTCAGTTGCAAATACGCCTCTCATTACTATCTCAAGGCTCACCAATTGAGGACTACAGGAACCATGGATTTACCTACTGTTAAAACCATTTTGTGGAGTTAATTGAAGATTCGTCTCAACTTAAAGATGCTATAACTATAGTGGTTGAGAGTGTGACGTCCCTCAAGGTGCTTAAGAAAGATTTACTCAATGTACAAGGGTTGTATAAAACTGAATACAAGGCCATGAGAACACCCCCCTCAACGAGTTAGCAAGGACATCTATGTCACTAAAGATAAGGCTGACAAACCTAATGATAAGAGTTCCAAACCACCTGAGCGCTTATCTCATTGAGATTTAACCTGCAATAAATGCTATCTACATGGGCTCTTTTACCAATATTGTCCATTACTCGCCGCAAAGAATAAGGAAGCAACCTTTAAAGAGGATACCCCAATGCTGTAAACTGGGTGGATCTCCACAATGATGGTAAATACATTCATGAAGATGGTGATATGGCTATTGCAGGGTAACACATGTTAGGGGCACCTATCGCGGTGGCTGTGCCTGCTAGACTGAGATTCCATGGTACTGACAGATGCAAATCAAGTAAAACCTACTGGCGCAAGCAAATCAGCCTAACTGGGTTATCAATTTAATTGAGGAAGGAGAGCAGCTAGTTATGGCTACCTTCAAGAACTTGGAACAGGATGGAGAGGTTACTGTTGAAGCTACCACAAGCACTGCTGCTCTTAGAAAGTTTGTCAAAACCTGCTACATATGTATTAACCACTGAAAACCTTTTTAGTGAGAGTGTGATAAAAGGGAGGTTCTTGTCCAGAAGTTGCGCATCTTGGTAGTACTGAACACTGGGCTCCAGTCAACATCATCTCATTTAACCTTATAAAGAAGCTGAAGTTGATGCCTGATATTGATTATAATGTGAAGTACTACACCGCAGGAACAGACATTACCCGCGCACTAGGAGTCTATTCAGCATTATCCTTGCACTTTGGGTGCATGGGTTGACGGAACCAACAGTAATTTTTAGACAATGAACACTATTATTTCTTGATCAGGATGCAGTTTCTCTTGGAGTTTGGATTAAAGCTTAATTTCATATACAGCACTGTGAGCAGCTTGAGTTACCAACTTCCGCTGGTATTTAGGGATAAAGATGTCAAAACTGCAAAACAATGGAAGTGCTTGGTGAAAAGTGATCACTTTATCTAACTTATCGACTACACCCTGACTGAGAAGGGTGTGAAGCAGTTAACACCTATAGTTAGCATGGAAGAAGGGATTATGCTGAGCACTAAAAAGGCTATAAAGATTCAGCTAGAGGATCAACATCGGATGATCCTGTCAATTAGTGCAAAGATTTCATTGGATACCATCTTGGAAGTATACAGCTGCGATGGAATCTGCAAGTAAGAACCTATAGTACTAGCAGGGTTCTATGACACAAACTACACTGGAGAGTTGAGCATCATTTTAGGAAACATCACCTCTCAACCTATCAGAATTGAAAAAAGACAAGTTGTTGCACTGGCCTGTTTGTCTAGTTGTCAGAAAATTGAATCAGTACATCTCATAGCAAATTTTTTATGGGCTCAGGTCTGGGTATGTGAACCCTAAACAGCAGAAGGAGATTGGCGAACTTATGGAAAAGTTCACCGGCATCTTTAGTAATGCATCCATTGACTATGGCCTCTGCAATGGCGAGGTCTACAAAATGGATACTGTCTCCACTATACCCTTACAATCCAAACCCTACCACCACATGAAATCAGAGGATGCAATTATTGCTCAAGAGCTGAACCAACTAGCTGAAGCAGGGCTAATCAGACTGTAAAAGAGTCCTTGTGTATCTGCTTTGCTGCTTGTAAGCAAAAAGGATTGAACCCATAGGGTAGCCATTGATTACCGTCATCTGTGTGAGATAGCTAACAAGGACTCATAAGCTCCCATGCATCAACAATGCTCTGAAGCTTGGGTAGCTCAAAGTACTTTTCAGAGATGTATCTTGACAGCAGCTATTGGCAGATGGATTATTGCCAGAAAACCAGGAGAAATGTGCCCCAATTAGTAGTCAGGGTTGTTTGAGCCCACAAGGATGCCGTAGGGGCTCTGCAACGCCAACGCTACTTTTCAGCGCATGATGGATCACATTTTTGGCAATCTCAAGTAACCAAGCGTGCTGATATATCTGATGACATCACTGTATTCAGCTGAACATTACAAGATCATCTACAACACCTCCAGGAGGTTTTTACATTGCTGTAAGCGTCCAATATGAAACTGAAATTGAGCAAGTGCAACTTTCTCAAGAGACATTTAGATTTCCTTGGGCACTAGATCAGCCCCAATGGAATTTAAGCCCTTAAGATGAGAAGGTGAAAGCAATCGTGACTATGGAGCCACCAAGGAGCATGAGGGAATACCAAGTGTTCCTCATAAATGTGGGATAATACTAGCAGTTCATCCCCATTTTGCAGACTAGGCATTGCCCCTCACATACTTGCTCACCAAGGAAACAAGTTTGAGTGGAGCCTGGAACAGGAGCAGGTCTTTGGGGAGTTAAAGGCAAAATTGTAAAGGTGCCAATCTTGGCCTATCCTGACTTCAACAAAATGTTCTACCTCTATACTGACACCAGTGACGTAGGACTTAGCGCAATCCTGGAACAATTAGATGAAGATGGGGTAGATCACCCAATTAAGTAATACTCAAGAGTGTTAACTAAAGCAGAGAAGAACTACATTGTCACTGAGCACAAGTTCTTGGCGGTGATATAAGTGGTCAAACACTTTAGACCTTACCTGTACAGGATACATTTTAAAGTAATAATGGATCATGCATCAATCCGCTGGTTATGGAACATGAAGAATTTCAACGGACGCTTTGCCCACTGGAATGCACTCCTCCAAGGCTATGATTTTGAATCATACATTGAGCAGGAGACAAACACTTAAACGCTGATGGCCTATCACGGTTACTAGTGCTCCATTTTCAAGCACAAGAGATGAACATCTTTATGACTTAATTAGGCTACCAGAAGAGAACTAACAGGAAGAAACAGAGGAAGTTAAGAGCGTCCAGAGGAGATGTTTTAAAGACAACTGGCATGTTAATAGAAACATACAAAAGAAGATTAAAACAAGTAGTATTATATATTCGACCTAGTGACCACATGGAGTTGGTGATGGAGGCCCATAAGCACTTGGGCCATGGAAGCTATCAAAAAACGTTGGCATACCTGAAAGAGAGATTCTACTGGGAGTGTATGTCTGACGAAGTGTAACAAGCTTTAGAGTTGTGCATACCTTGTGAAAGTTTTACCTGCAAGAGAAGTGATTAAGTTTATGCCAGTCCCCCTAAAGAACCCTTCAGCAACGTATCAATCAATGCGGTGGGACCTCTACCAAATGCCATCAGCAGATCAAAGTTTTCCTAATTGTGATTAACCACTTCATCAGGTGGGTCAAAGCCTCCACAGTCAAAATGTATTACAAACTCCGCCTCTTATCTCATGTACAATCAAGTCATCACAAGGAAAAGTTGCCCTCAAACTTACTTTCAGAAAATGGGAAGAATTTCATATATAACGTGGTGAGGAAGTTAATGGACCTAGTGGTATTGAAGAAGCAGCTCACTACCCCCTACACTTTATCCTCAAATAGGAGAATCAAGTGAGTAAATGTAACCTTTCAAGGGATTTTTAGAGAAAATGGCACTCAATTACTAAGTGAAATGGGATAAGTTGCTTCCCTCAGAGTTGTTGGTTTACCAATTGAGCTACCACTGAGTGATTAAAATGTTCAATTTCAACTCCCTTTACAGGCGAGAGGAAGCTCTTCTGACCCTCCTGGCACCAATCATCACAGTGGGCAAGAAGAACCTGCCACCTGGAAGCTATAAGCAGGAGTTAACTAATGAACTATAAGAATCCAATTGGAAGCTTTATAAAAAACTGAAACCGACTATCTCTCAAAGTCAACTGGAGATTCAAAGATGAACTAGTCTACCGGAATTAATCTTAGGAGGCAAGGGTTTTTTATCATTTGGAGTGAACACTACCATAGAAGTTACGTCCATTTGGACTGGGCCTTCTATTGTCTTAAGAAGAGAGGAGACAAATAATACATCCATAATGATGATACTAACATTGTGTTAAATAGAGTATACACCCATCACCTGAGGTTATTCCCCAGTCTTGTCATGGGAGGAGAAGTGTCTCATATGAAGCTACAAGCCGATCAGCAGATCATTCTCAACTGGCGGATTGAATATAGTTCAACCCAAACTTGAAGAGGTGCAGGCAACTTACTTGCTGCTGATATGGACAGAAAAGCCCTTTTTATAGTTTTAGGCAGACCAAGAAATTTTCCTCACCCTCAGAATGAGATCATGAAAATTATTTTCACTCCTGTCACTTCAGAGGATTTGATTAATGAAGATGATGATGTCACCCAAGATTATATAAAAATCAATCCCCTTTTATACCATCAGGGGACAAAATAATCTGCAATTCACTGATGATGCAACAATGAATCAACCAAATTACCCTGATGGGAATGATTGAGACTCAAGGATAAATATTACCAAATCCAGAAAATTAATTATGAGAGTAGCTTAAACATGATGTGAGGTGTTTTGGGAGGACATTGCTAAAAACTGAAGTCAACAAATATATTACCAGATTTCAGGAATAAAGTAATATCTGAGGAAAAAGTAACCACCCAAAACTCAGAAGCAGGGACAGATGAAAGGACCCTGAACGTCCAGGTTCAGAATGACCACCATGAGAAGGAGTTAGTGGATACAAAAATTAGCTCAAATGGACAAAGCCTTGAAAGCAGTAGTAGACTTTATCTAACTAGGGGATCCTGAACATCCCACATATCACATACTTCTAGTTTATTACATTTTATATTTAAATTTTATTTGGGGAAGGCCAACCATGAGATGGACACTTCCAATATGTAAACCAAAAGAACCAACATAAGCAAAGGGGCACCGCAGAGAAGCTAACGCTGTCCTGTCACCAGCGGGAACGCCAAGTAAAGGAAGGGGGTTATATTGAGTAGAGGCTTGCGCCACTATTAAGCACATATGAAGGAAGGGGTCTAAAGTGATGAACCAAACTGGAAACCAGGATAAGACCAGCTTTCGTTGATGGGATGGTAGGTACCCAAACAAAAATGCTTGAAAGTGGTCCATGAGGTGCGACTGGAATCTGCATACAGCTTCCTGAAGGGTGGGAATAGAGCCTGAAATGGCATCCAAGACAACCGTGTGAATAGTCCACATTGCAATTGCAACCACTAAGGCTCAGAGGGAAGGTTGTATCAGAGAATTCAAGGAAAAGGCAAAGATGTCCTTAGATAGGCTGAAGGGCTGTGCTTGCTCCTGGCAGAAGAGACATTGAACCTCACGCCAGATAGCTTTTGACGGAGGGCACTCTTCCAGTCAGTGGACCAAAGTCATATATTAATCACACATAACACATGAGGAGTGTGATGCATTGGATCGCTTAGCAGTATGATATACCCATCTCAAGCAGTGCCACACATGGGATCAAATATGCAGCTGCAAAAGAGGGTGATGGGCGTACTTCCAGATGGCTTTCTGGGTTTCTAGGGAGTAGGGGATGTCCAAGATGTCCAAATAATCCACCCTGGCCATGATAGGGGACCTCCTTGGTATTACACTGTTCAAAAATGTTTGGCCTTGTACTTCATGTGTAAAGCGGGGAGTAGGGAGACCCCTCTTGGCGCTGTGCCCACTGATGAAAAATCTCCACTCAGAGCTCCACATGGAGAGGAAAGTATGTTTGAAGTGGGGCGACGTCCCATGAGGGCCCACTGCAGAGGGATGTGAGGCAAGCTATTTTAACAGTGAATGGGTGTGGGCAGTATTGCTGAGGCCCAGGGTGCGGGAAAAATTAGAGCGGGCCATGCATGACCAGAGTTGGGCTTGGATTGTGGGGTTGGTGACTGCAGAGATCCAGGTGCCAAGTATTTTGGCAACATGGGCCTCAAAGGTGAACAGGCTTATACCACCACTATGGCGAGGGCCAAACAAGACATTCAGGCGCACTGGCGGTGAGCGGCCTAACCAAAGCCACCATTGCAGGAGGGCATATAACGATGTGAAGAAAGATGGGGAAAAGGCGTTATCATGGGCCACAAAAAAAACTTTAAATAGGAGCATAGATTTATCCAGCACAAGTCTGCCTGTGAGGGAAGTTTGTTGGTCTCTGAGGGAGGCGATGCGTTTTGTGACATTGTCCAGTACATGGTGCTCAATCACTGACAAGGCGTACCCTCTCACCTCCAGCCACACACTCAGTTGGCGAACTGGACCAGCAGTGGTTCTTGTCATGAAAGGGAGCACAAGCGGGGCGGTTTGGGGTGGGCGGGGCAAGCAAACCCGTGAGCTAGCTGCTGAAACAGGGAGGAAATAGGGTGCTGGTGACCAGTGGGCTTGAAAACGCCCAAGGAGAATGATTTTGGTTTTGGAGGCGTTAAGTGCAGCGTTACTTACTGGAGAAAACCTGGATAGTATCCTCAAGCGCGCGTGCACCTTGGTT
Organism: Massospora cicadina; assembly: GCA_022478985.1. Taxonomy (NCBI): domain Eukaryota; kingdom Fungi; phylum Entomophthoromycota; class Entomophthoromycetes; order Entomophthorales; family Entomophthoraceae; genus Massospora; species Massospora cicadina. The sequence continues at coordinate 17,110 of JAKSZP010006752.1, forward strand.
GTTAAATACTCCAACCACATAATTATCAGCAAATGATAACATATTGACTGGTGCTTGGCCTTACACATGTACACCAGTAAGGCGGGCATTCACGTTGCGTAAAAGTGGATTAAGGCTGAAGTTATATAAGAGTGGAATCAAAGGGTCCCCTTGGCGGAGGCCCTTTTGAGGGTGAACTACATCAGTGAGGAAGCCAGGACCACGCACAGCCTTTGTGGCAGATTCCGTTAGCAGCATCACCCAATTGATGAAGCGAGGGGGTAGGCGGAATTGGTTGAGGGAGGCCCTGAGGTAATCCAAGTTAACTCTATCATAGACCTTCTGTTGGTCTAAAAATACAAGTGCACCAGAGGCCGTGGAATGACAGGCGTTGGCCACAGTGTGTATGTTGTCCCATATAGACCGTTTGGGAATAAAACAAATTGCTTAGAGGAAATGAGATCAGAGGCACTTCCCCTAGGTGGTTGGCCATAATTTAAGTAAACAATTTAGTATTTGTGTTAGTAAGTGATATGGGGCGCAAGTTGGCCAAGTCCAGCTTATCCTATTACTTATACAGCGTTATTGTGAAAGCCTTCTGGCCCCCAGGAAGGAGGGACGTTTCTAGCAAACACAGATTTATTGAGGCAAGCAGCAAAGAAGAGAAATAATTAAAAACATTTAATGTTGAACTCATAAGGAATTTTTTCTGGACCTGGGCATTTCCTGTATGGTGCACCATGAATGACATACTGAAGTTAATCCTGAGAAACTAAAAACATCACCTTTGGATAATGGGAATAGTGCAGATATGTGCACTTTTGAGAAATTCAGAAATTTTGGCCAATTTGACTGAATCAGAGTGATACAATTCAGAGTAATAATTTTTAACTTTGATTGCACTCCAGCCAGAGTTTCTGCGACAGAGTGGTATGGCCGCCTCACCTGTGTGCAGGACAAGCTCTGTTGCAGTGTGAAGAATTTTCAGAAAAAGTAGGCAGAGCACGTGTTGCTAGCCAACTATAGTTTTCACTTTGTACTATACACAAATGTGATGTTTGTGTTGCCTTGCCAGTGCGTTGAGGCGAGCAGACACCTCTGCCCACTTGCAACCTCAATATGGGCTGTAGTCTGCATCATGGACATTAGATTCCAGGTGGTTTACTTCAGAAAGCATGCACAAATTGACCACCAAGGCAGCCCAAGGGTGATGCGATGAGATGTGGCATGCCTGGTGGATGGTGTTTGCTTTGAAATTTGACCAGGTTGAAAGTGGGTCCACACAGAACGGTGTGAACTCCAGTGCCAAGGTTTTGGTGTCCGCCCATGAGGAAAACCTGGGCGACGTGATCGCAGCTGGGCGAAGTTTGCACCACTTCAGCTCCTGTGCCACTGGGTGCAACAAAGAGAAGGAAATTGACACCAACTTATGGTTAGAGAAATTGATTTTTGTCATCATAAAGTGTGTAGCCCAAGACCAAAATTTCAACGGGGCAAGAATAAGGTCAATACGGGACATTGCCCTCAGCTGACCATTGTGCACATGGGGACGAGACATGTTGGGGAGTAGCGGTGCATGTTTAGGTAGTGTATCAAACAGCCCAAAAGTGGTCTTTAGAACGTGAAGTTCTACATGCCCCTGCAGGGGGCAGGCTCTGAAGGCCAGCATTAGGTGGCCAAGTTGGCCCAGCAGTTCATATCGCCCACTACAAATGAGTCAGGGGGAAGTGGGAGGGAAGTAACAGCTGAGAAGAATTCCCAGTGAGCACATACACAGGTCAGGGCATAAATATTAATGACAGCATGTACTTCATCATCCCACGAAAAGGACACAACAAACACACGGCCATTAAGGTATGAATTTGTAGAAATAAATTTAAAAATTATGGGTTGCACATATAAACACCCCACAGTGTGGAGACCAAAAGGAAAGGGAAGGGAGGAGAATGGTTGCTCATGTGCCCTCAGCACCATATGGAAAGTGTGTTTCCTGAATGGTCAGTATGTCCACAGGTAAGCTATTTTTTTTAAAAACTCAGAATCCTAGCCCAGGATGGCGAGGCCTTGCGTCCAGCAGTGTTCAATGTCCCTATTGTGAAGGCTTCCCCCATTTCACCTTAAGTGCAAGGGGGAAATGCACCCTTGGCCTCCCTTTGCCACTTGCTCAGCAGCAGCAGCCCGCGTATAGTGCTTCTTTTCAACATATGTGGGGGTTTAAGGGACTCCAACACTTTTGGATGTAGTTGTGGTTTTTTGTTGTTCTTTTTTGTTGATTTTGTACGAATTTTTGCAATGCTGTGCTCTTGTGGTGCACCATTGCAGGTCAGCAAAAATTTTAAGAGGTAAATTAGTGGGAAAATTAGTTTTGATTATGGCTTAGTAACATTGCTCAGGTAGATCTTACTCTCCCATCAGGTCATCTGGTTGGTTAGCCCAATCTGATTGGTGGATGGACATGTTAGCCGCTTCCATAGCAAATGACTCTATGTCATCCTGGGTCTGAACAGCCAGGATTGCAGATGCGGCCATGGCCGCTGCCTTGGACGCTGCCCTGCAGGCCTGATTGGCCTTCATATGCTCCTGCGGGGACACAGGTTTGAACTGAATGTAACACCCCTGCACGCCCCATGGGAAGGAGGCATCAGTGTCTATGGCCAGTTCATAGTGTTTGTCTGCACAGCTCATTGCTTCAGGGTAGGATTTCGTTTTGTGTGATGCCCTCCTTGGCTGAACAGGTGTGAGCCTTGTGGCCAAAAGTGCAACAAAAGGTTCAGATAGGGGGCGTGCTATTCAAGGTGACATGGATTGTGTGGGCCCCTGCCTGTCAATGCACACAAAAGCGGTGTGGGGTATATGGACAAATCTTCTGCAACAACTGTGGATAGGGTGAGCACAGAGATTGCTTTGCCCGTGCAGAGGTCCAGCATAAGTGAAAAGCGTTGCATCCCAAAGGATTGATTTCCCCATATTCCTTAAGCCCAGCCATAAGGTAATGCTCTAGAACTATGTGCTTAATAGTTGTGGGGAGGAAGTCAAACTTAACAAAAATTTGGTTTGATTTGGTCCATTGAGTGGATTTCATCTCAACCACCTGTTGACCATCCAGGAGGTCTACCACCACATGCACCTGTGCGGCTTTGTCCACTGCTTGATTATTTTCAAACCTGAGATCCAACCAACCTTGGGGCATGGTGTGCGGTGTGACATACACTGCATTTGGGAAATGGTTGTGTACATCTCCACAGAACTTTTTCCCAAAGCGCCGTTTGTTGGATATCCAGGAATACTCAAACACCATGCTCCACTGATGACAGGGGATGGGAGTCCAGAATAATGATGGACTGGTTACATTTCGCTTGCCAGGCCAAAATATCCGGGGAAATACTAACTGCCAGTTTTTTAATATTTTTATCAAGGCTGCCAGTGTCTCCAGAGCGTTTACAAAATTTGTACAGTGTGGGGCCCACGCCTGTGCCCTTTAATTTGCTTTCCCAACTGCTACCCGACATTGGGTGCAAACTAATCTATTATTTATTATTTTATTTGAGGTGGGCCAACCTGGGGATGATACCGCACCAATTGAGGGGAAATTGAATGAATGGGAAAGGAGGATAAAATCCGGAAAACCTCCACGCGCGGCGTATGATAGGCCAGGAGCTTTATGGACCGCCTTTGCTATTCGCTATCTCAGTTTGGGGCATTGATGCGCAACGCCAACACAGTCATAGTTGTCCCCTACCCAAAGTTCTTGTACCAGAATTGAACTTGGGGAGGCAGTGTTAGAGGTCCTGCAAACTAATCTCCTTAAAGAGATTATCAAACTTACCTAGTCTTGAAATGAATATGTTGCAAAAGTGATTGCAATGAGAGAGAAAAGGTTTTTCTAGTTTATTATAATATTTATTCATTTATATCTTGATTTTCACTTGAAGTATAAATACTTCAATCTTTACATTAATAAAATCTTTTCCACAGAATCTCAGTTTTATCCTTTTAATTTTCTCTTATAGTTTTAAGGGAACTAATTTTCAGTAGCAGTCTGCGATTAGTCAGTGAGAAGTGTATTAACCAGTATAAGATCTACTCTGGTTGAACAGGGAACTCTATATCGCGGTTACCTTGGAGCTGAGTTGCCAAGAGTGATTGTATTGACTTCCATTGAGTTCCAAGGCCAACATATAATGAACGCGTTAAAGAATGTCACTGAGAAATTCGCCATTGGTGTAAACAGTTTACTAAAGAGATTAATGCTACTCTTTGTAGCATCAGAGGAAAATTTTCTTGAAGATGATGATTGTGATCTAAGAAAAGGTTGTCTAACTAAGCTGCGCATAGTACCCCCTGAGCAGTGAGTCACCTCACATGTTAAGTGAGCTGAGGTTGGCGATCTGACTGTGAGCAATGCCAACATAATTTCATTCTATAATTAAAGTTCATTTACTGAGATTGAACTCATGATGCAGTGGTCATTGTGCCCATACTCTACCACTGGGGCACCATTCTGCTAAAATTAAGAGATCGTGATTTTTCTTAGACATCAGCAAAATTATTACATCTATGTTTACTAAATACTTTTGGTATCAAGAAAAATTTCTACAAATAGGTTGTCAAAAGTTGAACCTTGGCCCCAACCTTGTAAACTTTAGCCTTAAACTATTTCTAACTATGGTATACTTGAGGTTGGGGATATGTGCCAAATTTCTTTATTCTTTTTAGTCTTGACTCCCTTTTTTGGTATGATTTATCCCTTCAAATAGGTCATTATTATGATATCACCCTCCATTTTTACCTAGGAACAAATTCCCTTCAGGGGTATCTGCAAGGGAAATGTTTTGTGTGCAGGTGGTAATTTTATTCTGCTATACAAGATATTCTTTTGAGGCCATCCACTAAAAGAAATCTGTTTGTGGAAGGCTTCAACTAACTACTAAGTTTTTTACAGTAACAAACAAACCCAGTTTTTTTGATGTATCAAAGCCCTTCTAGGCAAAAAATATATTCTAATTGTATCTTTACTCAGTGGGGTGTCATAATCCCTTTTTTTAGCACTACGTGGTCCTAAAGTGCCATAATACCTTCAACTTCAAAAATGGATCTCCTCCAATGGATAATACTTAGGAGTTTCAGGAGGAGAACAATAAAAAAATGGCAAGCTTGCTATCATAGAAGGTCAAATGATTTACATATAGTGGTAGGTTTTAGCTGGTATAAAGCATGTCCTACTTTTATTTGATTTAAAATAGGTGTAAAGGATGTGGCCAAGTATGAGAAAACTGGACTTCATGTCCTGGATTCAGCTGATAAGAATTAGACTGGGCTCCCATTCAGGGTGCGTCAGCACCCAGTGGAGAGCCCAGAGTGCCTTGAGCACAGCGGTCTGAGTGACGTGTACAAGCGGGTTATATTGGGAACGTGAGGGAAGCAAAAGTTCAATAACGTACTAAAGGCTCCCAAGGCAAACCAAATGGTTGCAATGGGGGCAATTGCGAGTTTTGTAGAGGCAATCCCAAAGGCGAGGGAGGCAGAGAGGATGACAATTCCTCCAGGTTCTAAAGTTGCTGGACTTCATCTTTGAACGAGTGAGATTACATGTAAACAAAGGGTGGCACAAATTCCACTGTGCAATCAATGGTGAGAAAAGAGGGGGGATAAACTGGGAAAAGCATTGGGGATGGGCTCTCCCTAAACAGGGTGCTCCAGGCCCCACGTTCAAGAAGGACCATTAGCAGATGGGCCAGGTAGGGGTCCCAGCTCCGCGGATGGCAGAGTAGAGATTCCCTGAGGTTGCTTCAATGGGATAGTGGCTTTGGGGAAGCCAACAACGGAATGGATTGGCAGGTTTGCATTAAACAAATGTGTAATAATGGATGAATGAGTGAGTTTGTTGTTGGGGGTGAGCTGATTTATTATATTTGAGATCCGCTGCCATGTGGTAGGGTTAATTGACCAGATAATCCACTTTGCAAACATCATAATGAGGATCTGGGCGGCTGCGCTTTGCTGGATTAATTGGCAAAATTTTTAGTGTTTTTAATAAGGCGGACGGAGGCTTCAACAAGTTGGGTGATGGATATGATTTTTATTGAGCATAAAGCGTGAGGAAGTAAGAGAATGAATTGAAAATGGCCTCTGGGCAGGGCGGTTGTCTTAATAACTGGAAAAATTGCTTGGGGGAAATGTTACAGGATTGGTCGTTTGGGGTTTAACAATGGGATCTGGTTGGCTGGTGGGGGGAGGGTGGGGAGATGCTTGAGGTCCTGGAAAATGAAAGAAAACTTTTATAAATTTCCCACATTTCTGGACCCAAGCCAGGTTGATAGTGCCAATCCAGGCCCTGACCATCAATTCAGACTGCTCACATGATTTGGATTTCCCATATTTGTCCCAGCAGGCTGTGGCATCTGGGCTGATTTGTTTAGGACCTGTTTTGACATCTGGGTTGGCCTATTTGCATGATCTGAGCTTCCTGGATCTATCCCAGAAAGTTGAGACAGCTGGTGCAAGTCATTTGATGCCTTGTCTGAGATCTAAATCATGCCTCAATTTGATTTTTGGCGCCAGCCAGTCTGGACCGGCTCCCTCAGGCCAGACTTTGCATACCAGGCCCTGAGGTTGCCATAGGCAATTTTAGCAAAATATTGGCATGATTTGCCTGGGGAGTGGGGAGTCCCATGGGCCTGCCCATGGCCCCTGGCTTGCCTGAACTCTCTGCAGACCCTTCTATCAACCTCAACTGGGTTGAGGAGGGGAGAAGAGGTGGGAACAGGGCACTCTTGGAAGAGCGGTCACCCAATGCTCGTCTACCATGTGCACCAAGTTGCTCAGCTGCACCATGGGGTCCACTTGGGCCATAGGGCCCCCTTTTGTCCTTAAGGGGTATTGATCTCTGTCCAGGTGTAGGGTCTGGTCTCCAGGACTTTCACTACCCTTTCCTTTTTTGACTGGGGGGACATTCCCCCACCTAGGGCATGGACCAAAGCATAATTTTTGTGCCCCTATGGGATCTTTATGGGAAGGATGGCATGATCTTTAGGGGATGGGGTGCTGCAGGGTGGGGTGTGTGGAATTCCCTCTACCAGCTCCTTACAGTTTTCACAATCACTTGCACTCACCTAGCTGTTCTCATATGAGGGGTAGCCTTTCCAGGAGACCAGGGTTGAACAGATTGAAGAGACCTCCAGGGTTCCAGGATAGCCTCCACATCCGCTTCCTAGGAGTCCTCAACAACAATGTGCTCCGGAAAAGTCAGCCTTGCTCCATTGAAGGGAGTTAAGAGGGAGTATGGAAGACATTATGCTGCTTCCAGTGCATGGGTAATTTTATATAGTAGGCCCCAATGCCCAAATTTTTCTCAGCCTCAAAGGGTCCTGAGCGTTTGGCCGCTAGCTTTTAAGTGGGAGCTTTCAGGGAAGGTTACATATGTCCAGCATGGTGAGGGAGCCAACTTTGATCTAATGTCTGGGGAGGTGCTTCCAATCAGAAAACTTCTTTTAGTCCTTGATATACTTTTTCAAATATTCATGGACATGGTTGTGTGTCTCGCGAAGTGAGTTTGCATGGTCCTCAGCTGTGGGAACTGCTGAGGAGAGCTGAGGACCAAATTTAGAAGGAGGGGTTGTACCCCAGGGTGGCCTCAAAAAGGGAGTGTTTGGTTGAGGAATGGAGGGAATTGCTGTACACAATCTGTGCAAGGGGCAGATCCTTGGCCCAGGTGTCTTTCAAGGCTGTCAGATAACAGCGCAGGTACTATCCAGTACCTGGTTCATCACTCAGTCTGCCCATTTGACTGGGGGTGGTAGGCGTTGAATATGCAGGGCTTATTACTGAGGAGGGTTAACAACTCCTCCCAGAACCAAACGGTGAACTGGGGCCCCCTATCACTCACTATCTCTTTGGGGATACCAAATATGGCAAATACATGGTTGACAAAAAACTCGCAGTCTCCACTGCAGTAGTAGCTGAGAGGCAGAGAAAAAAGAGTGAAACCTTGGTAAATCGCTCAACAACTACCATAATAGCATCTGAGCCACAGGAGGGTGGGAGCTCCACAATGAAGTCCACTAAGACTGAGGTCCATGGGCCCTCAGCCTGCTGCAGAGGGTGTAACAACCCCTTCTTACTGAAACGATCAGATTTTTCCTGGGCGCAGGTGACACATCAGGATTTTCATGTGGGAATATTCTTTGAGGACCCAGGCCAGTTGTAGGTTCTCTTGATGAGATCCGCACACTTCTTAATGCCAGGATGCCCAACAATTGGTGGAACATGATGCTCCTCAATAACATGGCTACGCAGTGAAGGGGGACCCAAACTTGATTGCAAAACCAGATAGTTTCATCCCGCAAAGTAAACTGAGCTCTCTTCCAACTCATAGAGTCCAAGTCAGCATAAAGCTCTATCCCTTCCAGGCAACAAGTTTGGTAAGTAAGGACGCGGGGAGAAGTGGGGCGTCCAGGGCCAGGTCAGAGAAAGCTACTGTAGGGGGGAAATGAGAGGATGAGGGAGGGGGCACTACAGTAGTGAGATCTAGTGGGTCTTTCCCACCATCCGGTGACAGGGAGGGGTTTCAACTGAGCATGTCCAGAAAAACGTTCAGGGGACACTTTATAATTTTGAACTTGAAGTGAAACCCGCATAAGTCCTGGTAGGTGTGAGTTTGCCGGTGCCCCAGCTTCTGGGGTTTGAAGTAGTACAGCAGGTCCTTGTGACCCATACAAACAATGATCTCATTCTGGGCACCCTGTAGGAGGTATCACCATTGGGTAAGTGACCACGCCACTGCCGCCAACTCTTTATATATATAGGCCATGCTTGCTCAGTTGAAGTAAACTTGCGGCAGAAATAGGCTACCAGATGTTTAATTCCTTCATGCCCCTGTAGAAGCATGGCGCCCACTGCCACTAACGATGCACTACAAGCTATTATAAAGGGGCAAGAGGTGTCATCATGATGCAGGGCTGGGTCTGCGAGGAAGACCTCCTTAATAGACTTGAAGGCCTGCTGGCATTTGGGGAACCACTTAAAAGGAACCTTTTTCCCTGTGAGAGGGTGGAGGGGTGCCTCTAGTTGTGCAAGGTTGGGGAGAATTTTTATAAAAAAGGTTACTGTGCCAAGGAAGCTGAGAAGTTTCTTTTGCGTAGTTGGGGTGGTCCATGACTGGATAGCCTCAAGCTTGCAGGGGAGATTGCATAGCTATCCTTCAATACAAGGTTACCTAAGAAGGTCACCTTGTCCCTGAAGAATTCGCACTTGGAAGTATACAAAGAGTCCTGCCTTGTGGAGAGTTTCCACCACTGCTTCTAGGTCTTTGGCATGTTGTTCCGGGTAGGGGAATGGATTAGGATATTGTCAATATAGGCAAAAGCACAAGAAAAGCGCAGACCCCCCAGCACATCATTGATGAGGCGATGGAAGGTGGCTGGGGCATTCTTTAGTCCATAAGGCACTTCCTAAACTGTAGGTGGCCTCAGTGGGTGCAGATAGCTGTAAGCCACTCCTGCTCCTTGCCACTCTAATCTGATTGAAGGCATTTACCAGGTCCAACTTTGAGAAGACATGAGACTTAGTGATAGCCTGGTAAATGGTCTGTGTAAGTCTTGGGGACCAGCCCCTACAACTGGATAGGGAGCAGCATCCCTTTCAGACCAAAAGGGGGCAAAAGGCCCAAGCGGACCCCCTGTCACAGTTGAGCAACCTGGCACATGTGGTTGATGAGCGCTGGGTAACTGCCCTTCCGCCTAGGGATACTCAGATTTCTACCCTTCCCCCCTCCCCAACCCTGGTAAAATTAATAGAGGGGACCTGCCAGGAGATCATGCAGGCCAGGGGCCATGGGCGGGCCCCCGGGACCCCTCACTCACCAGGGAAATTTACCCAAATCTTGAAAAAACAGCCAGCGCAGGTATTGGAGCCCAGTCTACAAATTCTGGGCCAATAGAGCTGGTCCAGACTGGTTGGGTCCAAGAGTCAGATTGGAACTCGATTTTGGTTTCAAACCAGGCCATCAGTGACTCAGACCAGTTACCCTAACCCCCAGAATGGATCCAAGATGTTTGTATCGCATAGACAATCAAATTGAGAGTCCAGACCAGGTTTTAGACAACTGAGCACCAAGGCCACAGCCTCCCAGGATGAATCTGAGAAATCTGAACCATGTAAGTTGCTTGACTCAAATGGTCAAGGCCTGGATCAGCACCATCCACCTGGTCTGGCCCCAAAAACTTGGGAAAATCAGCAAAAGTTTTTTTGATTTTTGCTAAGATCTTGGACACCCATCCACTCCCCCACCCGCCAGCCAACTAAACCCCATCGCCAATCCCCAACCACCCAATACTTAAGGCAACTGCCCTGTCGATGGGCAGTTGTCAGTTCATTCTCTAACTCCTCATGCTTTGTGCCAATATAAAGCTGATTACCCCAAACTCCTTGTCATGGACTCCACCCATTTGTTTTTTTCTGTTCAAAATTCTGCTAATTGATATGGAAAAGCGCGCCGCCGCCCAAATAGTTATCCCGATGATCACCAAATGGGTCATCCAGTTGCTCAACCCCGCCACATAGTGGTGGATCATACCTTTAGTGAACAGCCTCACTCTCAATGATGGAGTTGACTCTCTGTCCATTCCTGCATACCCGTTAAATGCAAACCCATCCGTTTGCTTCACCATCATGTTTTCTGAGAGTGCTCCCCTATCGGAGCAGCCTTAGGGCGCACCCACCCTGATACCCACAAGCTCAGCTCCCACGCCTAGCTCACCCGCCATTGATCTCACCCCCCTGAGGGCCCCAGAGTATCCCAACCAAGGGGGACTCAGCCCTAATGCTTGTCACAGGTCCATTTTCCTCTCTGACAGCATCCCTGTCCACGCAGTGGGCCCTATGTCGCCCCTCTCTGGTGCACAGACCCACCTACCCATAACTGAAGGCCAGCAACCATGCATCCTGGAGTAGTCATCATCCTCACTGCCTCTCCCACCCTTGGGGTTGCCCCCGCAAGACTTGCGGTTGCCCCCATTGCAACCATCTGGTTTGACTTGGGGCCTTCAGTACATCTATAAACATTTGCTTTCCTCACATCCTCATTAGATCCCCCTTCTTATAGTCGCATGGACTGCTGTGCCTTGGCATTCTGGGCTCTCCGCTGGGTGCTCACACACCCTGACTGGGAGCCCAGTCTTATTCCTATCAGCCGTTTCCATGACAGTCTGCTCCAAGGGCAGGGGGTATAGATCGGGTATAGTAATGTTATTAAAATGGCCATAGTTGACACAAGGGCGCAGGGAGCCATCTGATTTCCTAGCAAAAACTGTAGGGGAGGCAACGAAGGAAGATTTCTTGATGAGTCACCCCTTCTTTAACATCTTATCTAGCAAAATCCCCAAAACCTTGTCCTCTTCCTCAGTGTAGGGGTAGAGGGGGCAGTTGATTTTGGTTAGGTCAACCATCAGCTTAAATGACAGATTGTACTCAGAGTGTAGGGGAGTCTTAGATGCCAGCTCATTATCAAAGGTAGCCTTGTAAGGGGCAGGAATAAAGGGAAGTCTGAAGGGAGGTCTGCTGGGGTAGGGTTAGGAGGGGAGATTGAGCCAAGAGAGGTGCCCAGGGGAAGGGTTTTCAGCAGGGGAAACTCTCCCCTCAGCTTAAGGTTTGTGAACAATAAGGAGTTACTCTTAAGGTTGATACGGACCTGCTGGTGGGCCATCAGCCCACCCCCAGAATTACAGGATATAGAAGATCCTGTACTGCTGAGAAGTGGTCACAAAATCAAAGTTATTAACGGAAAAGTGTAAGGGGAGTTGGATATGGTAGGACTTCAGAGGCTCCGATGAGGCGCCTAGGATAGACAAAGCTTCCTCCATCACTATGTCCATGGAGTGTGCCACACTGAGATCAATAATGCTACCCGCCGCTACCATGTCAAGGAGAGCCTGTACAGTGATCTCACCCATCTCTGAGGGGAAGGAAATAGGAAACCATAGTAGGCTTGATACTCTTTCTTGGGTAGAGCAAGAGAGAGGGCAGCAGAGGAAGGAGCATGGCCCATCATAAGGAGAGATTGCTCAGGAGGAGCTGGGCTGGGTTGTTCCTGAGGTAATAGAGTCGATTCCTCCTTGCCCTAAATGGGAATGCGGGGATAGATGTGTACACTTGCTCCACCCTCTTCATGAGGGAGTAGGGGTCAGTCAGGGGGACAATAGCACCGGGCAGAACAGATTCCAAACTCTGGGGACCCAGTAGGCCACCCTCCTGATCAAGGATAGGGACAGGGGACGCTGCAGGCAAGGTTTCCCCTGGAGGGGGAATGCCCAAGTTAGACACAGAGGGGGTCAAAGGGCTACAAGCCCAGGGGAGACTTCTCTTGTCTGCAACCTCTGGAAGAGGGGGAGGGGCAGTACGCGGTACCCTGAGGGCTGTGACAGCACGCGTGAGGATATATAAGGGTTTGGCCCCAATTGAGAGGGCCACTGAGAAATTGATTTCTAAGGACCCTGGGAGAGGGTCCCAGGATACGTGAGCAGTCGCAGTGGAATCCAAGGCAGCATGGAAGGCAGAGATAGCGATTTCAGAGGGGATTGGCACAGTGGGAGCCAGGACTGCAAAGGTTTGATCAGGGATGGTAAACCATAGCTGAATGTTCCAATGTAAAGAGGCAGAGGAGGCGCGCCAGTATTGACTCTGGGTCCTGGACCGCTGATGTGGCCAGCGCAAGCAGAGGGGTAGGGTTGCCAGATTTGGCTGCAGAGCGGAGCACCCCCTAACCCAGTGGCGGGCATCCCCATCCAGGGCGTCAAGGAGAGCCACACTCTACTGGGCGTCAGAGGGGGCGGGGATTTCCTGCCATTGGCAGTAAAGCGCACCTGGAGCTCCGCCAGGACACCCAGGACTTGGTCAGCCACCTCATCGAAAGGGATAGAGGGACCCCCAACCCTATCATGTTAACTGAGGGGGTGACACTCGTCACTGAGGCTTGGCAGGGCGGGGACCAGTTTATCAAAGCCTGTCAGCAAGCTCAGATGAACAAGGCAGCAGACCAACAAGAAAAGACAAGGTCGCAGAGGGAGTGAACATTTAGAGTGAGTGAGTAGACCAACGCTTTGTCAGTGCCAGCGAGGAGGGCAGAGAAGGCCAAGATAACAGGTCAGTTCATTATGTCTTGGATTTGGCTAATAAAAATTAGACTCAGCTCCCAATCAGGGTGCGTGAGCACCCAGTGGAGAGCCCAGAATGCTATGGCACAGCGGTCCAAGTGATTTGTACAAGTGGGTTCTATTGGGAACGTAAGGGAAAAAAAAGTTCAATAAAGTACTGAAGGCCCCAAGGCAAACCAAATGGTTGCAAGGGGTAATAGCCAGTCTTGCAGGGGCAACCCCCAAGGGTGAGGGAGGCAGAGAGGATGACAACTAATCCAGGGTTCATGGTTGATGGCCTTCATGTTTGAAAGAGTGAGGTTGCTCAGCAACAAGGTGTGACACAAGATCTTCCATGCAATTATTGGTGAGAACAGATAGAGGGATGGAACCTGAAAAACTTGTCGGGGCTAGGCTCTCCATGAACAGGGTGCTCCAGGCCCCATGGTCAAGTGGGACCATAAGCAGATGGGCCAGGTAGGGGTCTCAGCGGAGCAGACGGTGGAGTAGAGATGCCCTGACGTTTCTCCAACAGGTGAACAGCTTCAGGGAAGCCAACAGTGGAACAGATGGGCAGGTTCACATTAGATTGACTTATGATAATGGACAAGGAAGCGAGTTTGTTGTTGGGGCGAGATTATTTATTATATTTGCAATCCACTGCATGTGGTGGGGTCGATCAACTGGATAATCCAGTCAGCAAACATCAGAATGAGAATCTGGGTGACAGCACACTTCTCCAGATTGATCGCAGAATATTTAATGTTTTTAATAATGCAGAAAGAGGCTGAAATAAGTTGGGCGATGGATATGAGGTTTATTGAGCACAAAGCGCGACAAAGTAAGAGAATGAACTGACAACGGCCTCTGGGCAGGGCGGTTGTCTTAAAAACTGAAAAAATTTCTTGGGGGAAATGTTACAGGATTGGTCGTTTGGGGGTTGACAATGGGATCTGGTTGGTGGGGAGAGGAGGGTGGGGAGATGCTTGAGGTCCTGGAAAAGGAAAGAAAACTTTTATAAATTTTCCCACATTTCTGACCCAAGCAAGGTTGACAGTGCCAATCCAGGCCCTGACCATCTGAGTCCGCCTTCTCACATAATTTAGATTTCCCATATTTGTCTCGGCAGGCTGTGGCATCTGGGCTGATTTGTTTAGGACCTGTTTTGACATCTGGGTTGGCCTATTTGCATGATCTGAGCTTCCTGGATCTATCCCAGAAAGTTGAGACAGCTGGTCCAAGTCATTTGATGCCTTGTCTGAGATCTGAATCATGCCTAATTTGTTTTTTGGCGCCAGTCAGTCTGGACCAGCTCCCCCAGGCCAGAATTTGCAGACTGGTCCCTGAGATTGCCACTGGCAAATTCTTCAAAATTTTGGCATGATTTTCCTGGGGAGTGGGGAATCCCAGGGGCCTGCCCATGGCCCCTGGCTTGCACAAACTCTCTGCAGAACCCTCTATCAACCTCAACAGGGTTGAGGAGGGGGAAGAGGTGAAAACAGGGCATCCTTGGGGGTAAGAGCAGTCACCCAGCGCTCATCTACCATGTGCGCCAAGTCACTCAGCTATGCCAGGGGGTCCACATGGGCCTTAGGGCCCCTTTTTGTCCTAAAGGGGTATTGTTCCCTGTCCAGGTGTAGAGACTGGTCTCTAGGACTTACATTTCCATTCAGAACGCATCAAGACCCTATAGATGGCCCAGTAAGCCGCAGGTATAGACATCTGAATGATGTTTAAGTATGATTTCTGTGGCTAAATTGGGACAGGTGTGATAATACAATAAGTTTTCACAATAATCTTCTATATGGTGGAATAATTTTGCATATTACATGTTCAAATGGTTACTTTCCAAGTTTTGATGAGCAAAACTCAGATATTGCAAACAAAAATCTTAAAAATCTAAGTTTAAATTATGATTTTCAGACATTTAGGCTCAAGCCTTGACAAGCAATACTGAGATCAGTTAGACTTCAACGCCTAAAATATTACAAACTTTTTATTACTGGCTTTGCTTATTTTTGTAGCGGTGATCCCATTGCTCCCAGTTTGGTCTTCTTACGCCACGCTTCCCATTCCAAAAAACAGCTGTTTGATTAAAAGATATTCTTACTTTAATTGGTGACTGCAGTTTTGAATTTTAACAATTTAATTCTTTAAGACTTGCAAAGCCTCCTGGAATTTCATTGGCATCAAGTCTGGTGCCCATCAACCCGTCTAAGGTGCATGTGAAGCTACCACAGGGCACTTTGGCTGCTGTTGGGCTTTAAGAAGTCGCTGTTTAAGAGTATTATGGGTTATTCCCAACCAGGCAACTAGAGGCTGAGCTTGAGTGTAGAGAGCTCTTGGCATCATGGCCACCTGGGCATCACCTAATATTATTGGACATCCCAGTAATTACTTTATGTTTTCCCAATTGATTGAGGCGACTCTCTTTAGGCCTATTTTTTGATGAGTGGCAATTAAGCCCTTAAAAGGACTGGTCGTTGCACAGACAATGATTAACAAGAGTACCAAGTACCCTCAGCAAAAGACAAGGGATGTGATAGGGGCAACCGTGAAACTTGCAGGCGTTCAAACCAGGTTAGAATGGGAAGATTAAATGATAATCCCCAGGAAATTGTAGTTGAGTATCAGTGGTTGAATAAAGAACATTCATAGTATAAATTTGAAAATGAGTGTACTGCTTGAAACGAAACAGGTTCCAATTTTTTGTTGTCATCATACAATTCTGTAATAAATTAAATAAGCAGATCATTTACAACATTACTTCAGGCAACATGGTTGACATGATGGCGTTTATCACCCAGGTGTTTCTCTGAATGGGAAACATAGTGAAAGAATTGCGGTATCTATGGAGAACTAGATCAAGCTCAGTTACTTTAAAGGGTTTTATTGTAGTCATAATCATAGTTTGAGTTGGTGATAACCCTAAAGTAAGCAGCCGCCCTATTACTGGGAGTGCGGGATATGGGGAAAGCACTGCAACAGACCTGTACATGATATGTGGATGCTCATAGGTAAGATCTATTTAAGCTCTTAAAACTATTTTTAGGATCTTGGTTGTACTGGGAAACCAATGTCATGAAATCTGCCAAATAGGTAGGTGATGCAGACAAGCAAATTCAGAATGCTGGTGGGATTCACTGAGTCTTTAAAATTTCCAGATTTTGAATGTTTGATGTTAAATCCTTGGATGGTATCCTTGAGGCTTTGGGAGTTCTTAAAATGGATTTTTAGTTATGGGCAATTCAAATGGGTATTTTGGGGCTTAGAAGGTTTGGATTACGCAATCTTAGGATATTCTTAATATAACAGTCCTTTTTTGGCGCGCTGGAGTTTTGAATATGTTTTATGGTTGCTGAAGGGGAAGGCGCCAGAAGGTATGCCCTGGCCTGGCAATCTCTTTGCTAATTTCGGTGATTATGTTCAAGAGAGTAAGTGTTGAGAGCTTGGTTAGGTAGCCATATCCCTGAGAAAAATACCATGACCCAACGCTCATCCACTATGTGAGATAGGTCATTCTTCTGCAACAGGAGGTGGGTTGGGGCTTACGCCCCTTTTTCCTGAAGGGGTGAAAGGTTTCTGTCAAGGTAAAGGGGTTCCCCCTCCGTACTTAAATAAGTACAATTTTCTTGAAACCCAATTATTTGCATGAAAAACTCAGTGAGGATGTATTTGCGTTTAGCATCACCGGGTCCCACCTTATACCCAATACAAACTCTTTGTTTGAAGTCAGAATTTTTCTTGTAGAAATTTAAGACATCATCTAAATTGATAATCACCTCCTGGTGAGTTTTTGATAAATTTTCAAAGATTGCTACCGATTTTACCTTAAATCCACCATTTGATTCCATATTATGTGAAGTGCTGTAACTACAATTGAAAAAATGGGTAGCCATCATTTGACAAGTACTAGACATTATTGTAGCTGAACTGGGCTAGTGGTAGTTTCAAAGTTAATCAGGAATGGTCAGTTGCTGTATAACATCTTCAAAAACTTTTCTAGTATCTGTTACCCCTTTAAGTATGGTCATCCAATTGTATGTTGTAGTCAGTTGATAAGTATGAATAAATATTAATATCTTAAAAAGCTCTTCCCAGAAAATTATAGGATAACTGTGGCATATGATTGCTGATAATCTCCTGAGGTATTTATTGAGCTAATAAGAGTAATTATAAATAACTTTTTATGTGCCAACATCATTTTTGTATAGAAAGTGAGGAATATGGCACTTTTGAAAAGCGGGTAATGACCACCATTATTGAATTATACCCATAAGAGGTCGGGAGTTCCACAGTGAAGTCTAATGAAATTGAATTATAAGAACCCTCCACTTTCTGTAAAGGAAAAAGTAAATAGTGTTAGGTATATGATTTGGTTATATATTGGTACAAGGAAGGCACTCCATGGTGTACTAATAAACTTGAGTTGATTTACACTTACAATTACAAGTTCTGATGATAAGTTCAAGGAGTTTTGTCTTTCTAGGATGGACCACAGTAATTCCATCATGTTGGTTCCTAATAGTCTCTAAAATCAACAGTACAGAGGAACTCATAGGCGACTTTGGACTAAAAGCATAATGTTCTTTTCAAGTACCCTTTTGAGAGGTCTTTTTTGGGTTTCTCATGTTTTTTCCATACTGCTTATACTCATTAGATAGAAGTTAGGCTAAAATTTATCTTCTTGAACAGACTAAACTATTCAAACATCTCCAGTGAAGCAAGTATTTAGTCTAGAGGGGCAGAAAAGAGTCAATTGAGCCATTTGCTTTAGAGGATAATAAACTTGGTATTATACAGCTCCACCTCTTTTAAGCCCAGCGCTAGAGCACAGTTTCAACTCAGGGAATCCACTAGGTCATTTTCTATGCTTTCTCTTGAACTCATAGGTGAAACTAAATTGAGTCAAGATCTCAACAGTGCGTTTTTTGTGGTTTAAGAACCTGAGGGGAGGAATAAAAAAAGATGTGATCTGAGATAAGTTTGTATATAAATGTAAGGAGGAACTACTTATGTGATGAGGCCAGTAGCCTAAAGCTTCAACCAAAGCTAAAATATATATAAAGTGGTTTAGTTTAAGTCATGAATGGTCATTTTACAAAAAAAATAACCTTTTGGTACTAAACTCCAAAAATGACCACTTGAATTAGGGCAGCAATTACAAAGTTGGTGGAGTAACAAACTGTCAAGCTTGTACATAACTTACCTGTCAGGATCATTGGGATCTAGTGCAATGATGGTTGCAATTCACTTTCCCATTGAGAATTTTGGATAAAAATTTACAAAGTATATTTAACTTTGAATTTCAATTTGTGGCGACCAGCCAAGCCTATGAGACAGTGGCTAATCAAATCGACTTATATTCCTGAATCATCTATTTTAAACTAAAACTCATCAGTTTTTTGAAGTTGGGGCTGCAATTACATCAAGCCCAAGTTGGAATTTTATCACGTTTCCACATGTTGAATATGGTTCTGCAGCATCATATTCCAATTAAAATGGTTATTTACAAAATAGTGAAAGGTAATATATATGAGGACGTAAACCTTTAAACCCACAACGGAGAAAGTTTTATCAAAAGTAGGTTTCTAGAAAAAAAGAACATCCTAGTAAATAGTACTAACTTTGGCTTGGGGGATTAAATATTAGTAGTCATTGTTATGATAAGCTTCTGACGCAACTATCAGAAAAAAAATCTCCTTCCAAGGTGGTAGTTCCTTCATGATAAGCTACTTAAGAATACCATGATTTTTTAGTGCAATGATTTATATCTGATCAGCACCTGAATTTTTAGGTTAGTTGCATAATTCTCTTAAAAGACAAGAAGCTTAACGCCTAGGCCTTGTGGAATTTACAACAAATAGCAAAACACCATATACCAATGATACAGGGACGTTTGGCTGAGGATAATAAGGTTTAATTCTAATGACTTTTTGTGGTGCTGAGGCAATGAAGAAGCATACAATATAAGAAACAATTTTATTGTCCCTAGGCTGCTGAGCTGAGGTGTTTAAGTATATTAGGAAAAAGAGATTTAGCACCACGGGATGGTGGTAGCAAAAATTTATCCTAACTTAAATATTACATTGTTTGTCAAAGCTTCTTGAAAAACCAAAATTACATCTACAGCTGCGTGGTATACCAAAGTTAATCTAATACTGAGGATTAAATATGAAGGACAACATATGACAAATTAATGTTTGCATAAAAGAAAGACCGATTAAAGCTTAATTCTACTAATTAAATGAACAAAAAATAAATAAGTAAACAATTTGTGTTTATTGGCGGTCAAACCAAATCTTAACACCTCAATTCAGAATGAATCATCAATTTCTTTGAATATATATATTCTACAACTGCAATAAAAGCGTTTATATATACTTAAATATCAAAAAAGTGGCTAATGATTATCTGAGAACCCCTCTGAACAGTTGACAGGTATCAGAAATTCTGGATTTGATGGCTTTTCCTTCAAATGCTATAAGATTAACAGACTTATAACATTCACAAGTTTCTTAGTGGTTTTTTAATTGCTAAGGAAAATAGGAACTTTAGCAATAAAAATAATCATATTATATGGTAAAAAATGTGCTTTAGTGAATAAAAGGAGATATTTATAATCTTTGTTAGGATCTTTCATTTTGTATAATGTGCCCTTTGTGTGGCAAGGACTTTATTAATATTCAAGAGAGCCTTGTCTTTAGTTTGGTAAGTAATCAAATACTTTATGCTAAATGCAGGTATTTCTGTTCTATATGGACGTTTGTCCCGTTGACAATTTAGATTTCATCAATAGATCATTTGTTGGTGGTTAACGTTGGTCAAAGGTTTATGTAAAAACATATATCTATCCAAACTAAATCTTTTCAATTTTTCTCCAAAAAGAGTTCCTGATGAGCTGTCATATAGTGAGAAAAATCCTCAGGTTACTCCTATGGTGGTGACAGAGGTTGGTTGTAGTAAAAGTGGTTTCTCCACAACTTGGTCAGGGGGTCACACAACCTGCCAACAACCAATCATGAATTTGGGGCTTAATACTTACCTAAATTTTAATGGATTAAATCAACTTTCCTTTCAGCTGGGGGTGCATATTTTAATAGAAATCCGGTCCTTGGGATGACCTTACTTTTACAGGAGGCATCACTTGTGACAATTAACTACTTATGAGGGTCAACATCTTGGAGATTAAGGTGGAAAGAAAGGTGCACTTTACTTTCTAGAAAGCACTCTCAAACTCAGGTGTTTACCAGAAAGTTTTGGATATGATAGTCTTATACAATGTCGCATCAATATATAAAAGCTTTTTAGTAAATTTCTTTATGTTGATGCATGATCACAAAAAACCTCCTTGCTTCTTTTATTAAGGTGGGAGTTGGACAGTCAATAATTGCCTTCTACTTATCTAGGGTGATCATGCACCCATTTTAAATATCATATTTCACAAAAAAGTCAACTGGGACTTTGAGAACTCACATTTGTTTCCTAATTTTGAGTAACTACCTTTAGTTTCTTCACAACCTGACGCAAGTTCACCTTGTGGGTTTAACGGTTCAGAGCAAAAATATGTATGTCATCCATATAGCTCTTGGACATGCCCTAAAGATTACCATGGATTTCATCTATGAGCATTGAAATATTTCAGAAATCCTGAAGCTAAATGGTATAACTAAAAGTTGGTAAATGCCTTTCTGGGTCCTGATGGCCATGAGACATTCCTGAATTTGCTTGACACAGGTTTGGTTGAATGCATTCAAGCAGTCCAGTTTAGAAAACCTATTGCCTTAACAACGAATCTTTCATCTTATGCTTCAGCAGGAATGTGATGGAAATTGTGTATGGTCACATTATTAAGAACAACCATATCTTACACTTGGCTGGAAAATTTTTTTCTGCCTTTTTATCAAACAATAGTGGCGAAAACTGGGTAGGTCTTTATATATCCATTTAAAATCTTGTTCATCTACCCAGACTCCAATGCTACCTTCTTTTTAAAGATGAATATGTAGCTGTGAAGCAATGAGAGCTAACTCTACATGCAACTTGAAGTCACAAAACCCAAAATGTTCAAGTAGTGCAATATTAGGTGCCACATAAAACGATGACTTTTAGCCTTTTAAACAAAAAAGTACTGGTGTGTATGGGGAGGGTCTGAGCATCAGAGCTATTACATGCTTTAAATCTTTTATCAATATGTGAACACTACAACTTATCCTCTGTAGTCATTAAAATTGCGTCCTTTTCTCCTACTGCCAAGGTGATAAGAGGTTATTTGCCTTCAGGGAGGTTTTGATGTCATATTTGCACCATCACTCCACCCCTAAGATGATGGTTTATAACAACTTCTTCAATGCTATTAACTGGTAATTAGTTTTGTATCATAATATAAGATTTCAAAGGGGTCCTGTACATTTAAAAATGGAATAGCTTGAGAAGCTCCATTAACATTTACCTCCTGGCTGATATGTATGATCTTAGTATTCAGCCAACTCCTGATTGATAAATTTTTAAGAGGTTCCTTTGAATATAATTATGGTAGCTAGATCATGCCTTTTGGGGAGTTGAGGATAACTGAAAAAAATCTTAAGAGAAATTTATATTAAGAGCTATATTACTATTTAAGCATAAAGAATAGGGCATTATCAATGTGGGTAATTTCATAGGAGTTTTTACTATGAAATAAAGTTATATTTTGCATATTATGAATACTGAGGGGACATACCCTAGGTATATTTTGGCGATATCAGTGAATATATTTTTATATAAATAATGTTCTTTTTAAGCTTCAGTCTGCGTTATTTTTTTCTAAATTAAAAGTGGAGACAGCCACATTTCTAATAGCCAAATGGGGATAGGCTAAGTCGCTGATAAAGTTGATGATAGAACAATTGATTTAGAATTGTATTAATAAAAATGCAAGGAATTAATATTCAAATGTGATTTTTTATATAGATTCAAGTTACTATTCAATCAGGGAGAGCAGGATACCAAAGCCATCATCGACTGGTGCAATTTAATTCATTGGAAGTAAATGATGATATTAAAGCACATATTAGTGTTGTTACACCTGACCTTACAGAGTAATATGTGTGATGCTATCATCCATCATCTCAAGGGCATAGAGTAAGTACTTGTTATTTTTGCTAATAAGAAACCGTTGATGAGTCATAGTGTTCTGATTAAGGTTTTAAAATCATTTGGTAAGAAAGTTTAGTAGAATCTAAAGTGGCGGTTATAGATCTGGAGCCACAAAAGACCTGAGGAGGGGGTAGGTACATTCAAGGTGATTGAAAGGATGGTCGTATAAAGCAGGATAGCCATGCAAGAACCCAACAAACCCAGCAAAGGCCCAAGGTGATCCATTGCAAAATAAAAATTGTTCAAATAAAGAGGTCAGCCAACTAACGTCAGAAGAGCCTCTGTAGCTCTCCAGATGTTAAGGGTAAATTGCATAATTATATACCAAATTATCAGGGGAGTTAATCCCTATGGTAATAATGAAGGTGAAGCTAGGGTATGCTCCAGTTAGAAGGTGTTAACCTAGAGAAATAGAACTTGAGATAATTACTAGATGCTTCTTGATGGAATCAGCATTCAAAACAGAACCAAGGCTCATGAAAGTATGCAAGTAAAATCGCTTTTTTAGCATAACATTAAATAAAAAAGTTGACCAACAAGGTTTTTTATTGTCAAAATTCTCCTGAAGTTTTTTATTTTAGACTATTAAGTTTAAGCAATTGTAACTCAGAAAATACAAATTTAAAAAAGATTATCATAATGGCACCTGGAAGCTTGTATTAAATCGGTTAATTTCAGTAATTGACTAATAATAAATTGCAGGTCTCAATTGTATGACAATGAGGCCTAAAACTCATGACAATCTGTTATATTACATATTCAGTAGTAAAGCTACTTAAACTCAGATCTAAAATACTACTTCATTATTCTTTCTTTGGTTTCTTGCTAAAACTAGTTCATACTATCTTATCTTTTCTTTTATGTTGTAGTTCTAGTCCTTGTGGCTAGTTTTATTAAGATGGTATTGGCGTTAAAAATATGTAGCCATGTTTTCTGTTAGGCCTTATACCTATAAACCAATGATGATATCTGAAGATGTCAGGTATGGGGTCCAATCCACTTTGGTGCTAAAATGATATTGTAGGTTTGACTGAATGATTTCAAATGCCAAAAAAAACCATTGATCACTAGATATCGTTTACTAAATTGTACATTATTTGCTATAGGCTCAAACTTGATGTGTCATTTGGAAAAGTCTATCAACTTTGTTGATCAAATATACTATTCAGAGATAGAGAAAATTCCTACGCATTAATAAAAATGGGTCTATCCTCATTTAGCTATAATTTTTTCAAGTGTGCTGTTTTTCTCTAAATAAATGGTCAATAAATGAACCCTTAGCCCCAACCTTGACAACTTTGGCCTTAAACCAACATTTGGTGATGTTATACTTGAGTTATGTATATAAGTTAACTCTATCGATTTAATTTTTTATTGACTCCTTTTTTGATAAACTATCTATTTGAATATGTCATTGTTCAATATGTAAAGTTTTATTTTTTATTATAACTTATCTATAACTATAGTCATAACTTTCAATAAGTTAAAAATCAAAAGCAGTATAAACCATCTAGTACTAAAAAGCAGTGAGAAATTAAATAGCATAAATTTATGGCCTTTATTTTAAGGTTTATCAGACTGATATTGGCTTATCCATGGATTAGTATTAGCCAGTCTCATATACATAATAGGCATATAGTTTATCAGTTGTAGAATTATATGGCACAATTCTAAAATTCATCCAGATATATGCTATAAATTGACCACCTGTTGCTAACCCTCTTACCAATTAATTAGTTTTTTGCTTATATACTTTTATTATAATTAACTGCATGGAACTATAGACAGCTTACATCGGACTTATAGAACTTCTGATAATTTTGGGTAGCTCAAGGTATTGAGCTAATCATGGAGTTGTAGTTGATGCAAACCACATGAGAGTCTCTATGAGTAAATAGCGAGACAACCAAAAAATTAGTGAAAAAACTGAGAAATTATATCAAAGAAACCTAAGTAGTATTGGGTTAAAACCAGAAACAAACAGAGATTTGAACTAATGACACAGTTAAAATTTTTGCCTATATCATCCAGCCTAATCAGATTATGCCAGATCTGCTTTGCCCACTAGGTGATTCACCTTAGTGGATGAGTATTATAGGAAAATGATAATTATAGTTGAAAGCAGTCATAATAGAGTATTAGATCTTCTGTCAGGATTTAATTCCACAATATTTGATCCATCATATTGCTAATAGTTTTGTCAGAGATGATCCTCAACAATGCATTTTACTATATGGTTCAATTTCCAATTCAATTATTAATAATTTAGTTATAATAATCAATCAGAGCTTGTTGATGATCAACTCAGGGATTTTATTAGTTGCTGAAGCATTGACAACGCTTCTGGTAGCAACTCGCCATGTAACCAAATTAGGTTACCTGCTGATTTTAAAATCCAGATGGCAGAGAAGGAAGATTATACATAAGCTTGCGACTTTGGGGGGTAATTTGTTAGCAATAGCAGCCATCTCCCATGGAGGTGCCAATAAAATAGTTAGCACTAAATTTCCTATACATCTCCTTGATCTAAGTAGAATAAAGCAGACAGTAAAAACTTAGGTATTTAGTCATACATTTATTGTATTTGTTACTTTAAGTATAAGAGTTGAAAGATATATCCTCAGCAACTTATTACTAATGAAGTTCTCCGCATCTCTGCAAGAAAAGTTGAAGAGTAGAATTCCCTTGTTGTTTTGAAGAGTTATCAGAGCGTTAGCACCAGTCTAGCGTAGAAGGCAGTAATCAGTTACTTGTGTGAAAACTCAACTAGGGTGATAGTATTCATACTATTGCTAACTCTATTAATATCTCTAATATGGTTCAACGCTAACCAGAACCTGTGCAGTAAACTTGAGAGCAAAAGCGTGCAGCTAAAAAAGATTACATTTGATGCTCACTACATGGGATAGTTGAGTTTTCAGGCCAAATATAGAAGAAATCATCTATAGAGTATCGTTCAAGGCTGAACTTGAGAAGTTGTGAATAGAATTGTAGACTGACAACAAGAATGTTCTGGACTCAGCGTTAAAGACCAAACTTGCTAATTTGGAGGAGAGGGTGCTGAAACAAAGGAAGAAATTAAGCAAGTTGGACAGTTTGATAATGATCTCTATGGAAAAGTCACCTCATTAAAACGGAAGGAG
Source organism: Massospora cicadina (assembly GCA_022478985.1). Lineage (NCBI taxonomy): Eukaryota > Fungi > Entomophthoromycota > Entomophthoromycetes > Entomophthorales > Entomophthoraceae > Massospora > Massospora cicadina. The sequence goes on from JAKSZP010006752.1 coordinate 42,497, forward strand.
ACTGAATTTATCAAAGAAATACCGTTTTTAAAAATTGAATGAGAAGCATTTAACGTACTTTTCTGCTGGATGCAAGAAGAAATTGCGCGGATGCTAAAGCACTTAAAAATCTTGAAAATAACAGCTGTCATTGCGCCCCAATTGTGGCAATTGATGCTTTTAATGATATACAAAAGTCAATTGGGAAAGTAAAAACTCAAAGAAATATGCATGTATCTTTCACTGAAACTTGGAGATAACTCTAAGAATATCACTTTTTTGTTAATTGGGTTGCTGGCCTGAAATCTCTTGATAGTTGAGCAACAGAGAATTTTTGAAATACGCCAAAATTACCTACACCTTATCAGAAAAAACGCTCTAGAGTTTTTCTAATTATTCAAAATAATAATATTTTGGTATGAGGACTGACAGAAAAACAGTATCCGTGATGAACTGCTTGAACACTGACTGCCAAAATAGATGTTGACCCATCTTAATGGGGGTAATTGGATTTACAGTGAAGCCAAAGAAGCCATAATGACTGAGTTTGATATTTCTGAAATGATGTCTAATCGTAAACAGGAGTTTATGGGGATTCAGTTCAGAAAGGAAGAAACATTGGCATTTTTTTCTGACTGCTATATCAGAAATCGCAAATCTTGGCCAGTGCAAAAGTGTTATCCAATTTTGATGTGTGCATGTAAAAGTAAGCGGCACTTCAGCCCTAAATAGATTTGCATTACACTATGGCGTCAGTGCTTGTAAACTAAATTTCTACTTTACAGATGGTGGATCATCTCAAGGTGTTAGGAACAACGTACAATACACCCAATCAAACCTTCAAAGTTATTCATGCCAAAGCTCAGAACACCATGAAACTTTCTGAGTCTAATCATGAACATAAGAATTGATTTATGATGGGAAATAAGCCTAAAATATAAAAACAAGTGGGTAGAAACCAGATCCACTGCTACCAATGTGTAAAACTTGGGCACATAGTTGCTCAATGTTAGGATAAAAAGCCTAGAAACAATTTAATTTGGTAAAGACTACAAAAAAATAAACGGCTAAGAGTTGAAAAAAAGACCAGCAGTCTAGATAAAGACCAATCTAGCACTGCAATCAACCCCGTTCCGCCTGATATACTTAACAATGACCAGGATGTTTTTAATTTTTTGTAGATGAAGACGCACTTGATCCACTCTACCAGGTGGTAAATTTGGATGTGAATGCAATTAAATGAACAAAGATGAAGGGGATTGACCCTGATATCATGAAAGAAATTGCTCTGCCATATGCTCTTTTGTTAGTAAAAGAGATTAGTTCTGCTGAAAACGTGGATAAACTTTTTAAGATAAACCTTGATAAAGCAAACGCTTCTCTTACTATTAGCATGATCAAGAAATCTTTCCATGATTTATCCATGCAATTAGTTTATACTTTTAATTTAGTGAGTAATGCTGTGATACATTCTGTAAACACTTATTACAATAATCTGAGTGTACATATGCTGATTTATAGTCAATCAAGTATGAGTATGGCGATAATCAACAGTGGTCACCTATTAACATTTTTTGACCAAATTGTTGAAGCAAATGAAGTTTTCCAGATTTAGAGCTTCAGAAAGAATATGGAACTTCCAGATCAAATACCACAATATCTTGTGGAGCATACAGTGAACTACCACTTTGGTTTGGACACTGGTGGTACCATATCTCTCCATAGTGTTAACAAATCAAAGTTACAACATACTCATCATGAAGGAATTACAGAGAAAGTATGGTGCTAAGTGAATTTTTGAGGAGAAGACTCTGACAATTATGGGGCAAACTCTGCCCTTGGTAAATCAGCAGAAAATAAAAACACCACAGAAAAAAACTTTGTAAATTTAATTTACAATGACGGCTTAATTTTCATACAGTACAAGTTGGTTGGATGAAAAGGCAGGGACATGCTGAAAGAGATAAACAAATATTGTGGGATAATATAGAGGATAAAAAATGAAAGTACCATTCTGCCAGGGACACAAATCGTACTTAATACAGGATTAATGCTTGTATCCTGGAACAATTATTTGGTGAAGTCATTTCCCTATAGAATATTTAGAGACTGGAGCCATGTGTAGCATCAAAGATTATAATGCCAGGCCATGGCGAAATATAATTGCTAGACAATCTGAGCAGAAATCTGATGTAAGTGTGAAAAATTAAATCATTGCATTTGTGCAATTTATACAGATGGCGGAAATCAGAGATGGCCACGACTTTAGAATGTTAAATGAGATGTGATTACTAGCAGATGTTGATGAAAGCATTGATGTATTGGTCAATCATGAGCAACTGTATAATTATCAGAACACTAGCAGATAAGTGCTACGATTTTTTGAGAAGTATTTTAATATTTTCCCAGGATAACCATGATCTTGAATGCACTAAAAATGTTATACATAATGTTGACACTAAGGAAACTCCGCTGATATGAATTCAACCTGTCCACCGGCCAAGACTGCTGCGGATTAAACAGTGAAGAAGTTAGCAAGTTGGTTGAGCATGGGCTCTTTGTTCCGTCGTTGAGCTATGGGTTAGTCTGATACTTATTGTTAAGAAAAAGGATGGATCAAATCACATGGTGATTGACTACCACTGGTTGAAATAAAATTACAAAAAGGATTTTTATCTGCTGCTGAGATTTAATGGTGCGTTTAATCGCCTAGGGGAAGCCAAGTATTCTTTGGATGGATTTGATTTTAGGATATTGGCATATAATTTACCATAGTGAAGACCAAGAGAAATGTGTGATAATCAATGCACAAGGTTATACCATCCAACTAGAATGCCCCAAGGATTGTCCAATGCACCGGTGACTTTCCAGAGGGTAAAGGATTCTTTCTTGGGTGAACTAAAGTTTTCAAGCATTTTTGGTGTAATTGGACAATTTCAATGCATTCATCAGGAAGTTCATTAATCACCTAGAGTACTTGGAAGAAGTGTTCAAACGCCTAGCAATGGCCAATCTGAAAATTAAGGCAAGGAAATGCCATTTCTTTAAAAAGAGCTTAATTATTTAGGTTTTGTGATAAACTCCAGCAGATTACAACTTCAACTGCAGAAGATAGCAGCCATCAAACAGATATAATACCAAAGAGCGTTTGTGACTTACAAGCCTTTCTTAGGATGGTCAACTATTATCACTGGTTTATCAAAGATTTTGCTGTGATTGCCAAACCATAATTTCACATGCTTAAGTATCCCAAATAAGGATTCATGTGGAATGAGGAGGCCCAAAAATTGTTCTATGAGCTATGAAGTAACTGATGACTAGTCCTGTGTTGAAATACTCAAATTTCAATAGGGAATTCATTATTCAGACTGATGCCTTGTTAACGTCAATCAGCGCTGTTCTAAGTCAATTAGACGACGATGGGGAAGAGCATACAGTGACGTATGTGAGCAGAATACTGAAGCCAGTGGAAAGGAACTACATCATTACAGAACATGAGTACCTCATGGTGATTTATGGCTGCAAACAATTTTGAGTGTATAAACACAGGACACACTTCAGTTTTGTGACCAAATATTCATCTCTACGCTGATTACATAACTTTAAGGAACCAGAGGGGCGATTGGCTCAAGGGCTGTGAAACTACAAGCTATGAGTTCAAAATTATACACCAAGTAGGAGCAGCACATCAGAATGCTGATGACTATTGAGACTACCTGCTGTTCAAGTTGTCTATCAGCTAGTGGATGAAATATTCCAACGGATTAAAGGGAATATTGGGGATGAATCCCGCAAGATTCAAGGCGCACTGAAGAAAGTGATGGAAAATACAGAAGTGAAGAATGAGTATATTTACAAGTCAAATGACAGAAAATGGTATCTATTCACTAAACTGTCAGAACAAATGTAAATCATTCAAGCTGCTCACAAAATTTTGGCATGGTGGCTGTTGGGATTTTTGCCCATATTCCCACCCTGCTAGATTACCAGGAATCTCTAGGGGATAGTTCCCCAATGCGAGGTGAATTGGAATCAGTTGACCCTGATTTTGGATTGACTATGTTTGGGGGATTTTAGGATATTCGCCTGGTCAGATCCATCTGGGATTGATCCGGAAAAATGCTAAAGATCTTATCAGGCAAAGTTGTTAACGAAATAGGGGATCTGGAAGTGATTAACTATCAGATGTACCAATTGGGATCAGTCAGGTTTCATCACCAACTGATTGGGAATGTAAGTAGTAAGTTTCAAGGCGAGTGATGTTACCTTCAACTAGCGAATCAATCAGTTGGTTTGTGACCTGCCTTAATGGGTAACAAGTTCCATTACCTAAGAAGGTCACTAGCCAAATATGGTTGGTTCACTTGGATCGAGAGGAAAATAATAAGGAAACGTTTTCTAACTCTTTCTGTTGTAGGTCTCAAGGATGTCCAATGACAAAATCCTATCCAGGATGGGGAAGACCATCACTGCTGAGACGAGGATGGGTGATTCAATGGCAACGGCAGCCATTTCATTAAAGAGGTGTCAACCAAGGGTTGAGCACCAAATCCCCCACTATAAATTCCCTATAATTCACCAATAATATAAAAAGTCTTTATCCAGTATATAGTTAAGTAGTAAACTTTATCAGCTTTCAATTGTTCTATTATTTCTCAGGGATAATATTGCTGTGTGCGATAGTTGGGAGACTCTTTAAGGAAATGAGTAAGGATTTGAGTGGGGATCCAGAGAAGAAGTGGAAACAAATTGGGGATTGCTGCTAACCGTGTGTCAAACTGGAGAAATTGTCACCAGGGAATCTCTTAGAAGATTGGGTTAGATGGTATGAGGGAACAAATCCCTATATTACGACATCTCAAGTATTTTGAGCGGAAATACTGGCTGAGCGTTGGGCTGAGATCTAAGAATTCCATTCAACTATAGATAATATTTGTCATGCTATTATCAACTGATTATATCAACAACAATAAAACGTAGACAAATTGCACAATAACTGAACCTGTGCAAATAATAAGTTTATAGGGTATTAGCTAATAAATAGAACCAATAAATTTTTACAAAGTGGTGCTCACTACAGGGGTGTAGTTGAGTAGAAGAACTTAGAAGGATGTCATATAAAGACGAGTTAAGAAAACTATGGATGGATATAGCCACCATTAATCAGAATGCCCTAAAATCAGCGGACCATCGAGAATTTTCAGCCTTGGAGGAATGAGTCTCCAAGATAGAGGAAGGGATCAATAATGTCATGAGTTTCAGAAACGAGTTATTTGGAAAAGTAACTTCATTAAAGAAGAAAGAAGGGGACTTAATTCAAGAAGTCTTATATCTGAAAACGGAGTGGGAAGTAGATTGCGTTCATTTTAGAATTTCAGCGCTGATATCTTGCGGCTGATCAAGCTGGTCAAGGAGCTAAAAACTCACAAATGCAATTGTGAGCCATATGTGGCAACTGATGCCAAAGAAAGAAGTCCTTGTACAATAATTGAGAAAGTCAAATAACCCAAGAAACATGCTGCCCGCTTTTGCTGCCATTTTGTAGATGACGCCTGAAGTCACTCCCCAAGTGAGCTGAGTGGCTAAACCTAGAGAATCAACTAGAGATACCTCGGAGGAATTTAAGTCAATGCTATAATTGCCAACATTCCATTGGGATAATGCCCCAACATTTTTCTGATTGTTTGATATGACTATGTACAGCTACGGTGATTGTCAAAAGGTGTTGACGGTCATGAATAGCCTAGAAACTGACTGTCAGAACTTAGTGTTGCCCCACCTAGAGGGGGACAGCTGGTCATATGTGGAGGCCAAAGCAGCCATAATTAAGGAATTTGGGAGCCTGACGCGCATGTTAAAGCGCAAACAGGAGTTTATGGGCATCCAGTTACATAAGGAAAAATCTTTAGCAAGCTTTGCGGATTGTTTCTACCAGATATAGCAAATCCTGGTTGGAGTGAAGGTACTGGATGACTTTGATTCCAGAATCGCATTACAAGTGGCCCTTTGGCCCTATTGTGATTTGCATCAAATGATGTCTTCTGTGTTTTCAATGGAAATTATTACCTTTCAAATTGTAGATAATTTGAAAATTTTGGGAGCAACCTTGATGCCCCAAACAGAAGTTTTAGACTCCAACCCAGTGCACAATTCAAATCCTACAAAGGGGAACAAAGGTGCTAAAGAGATGAACAACCAAACCATGCTGGGGAATAAGCCCAAAGAATTAAGACAGATGAATAAGAAAGAAAAGGTCTGCTACCAATGAGGAGGGAAGGGAAATTTCGCTGTGCACTGTAAGAAGCTGAAGGATCAAATCAACATGGTCCAAGCGAAAGAGTCTGCTGCCACCAAAGAATCAGATAAAGGGCCTGAAGCCTAAACGAGGAACAGTCTAGAGCTGCAGAGAAGCTTATTCCTCCTGATATAATGAATGAGGAAATTGACATCAGTGATCTGTTTGTAGACAATGACGTATAGGATCAACTGTATCCAGTGGTCAATTTGGACGTAAGTGCAGTAACAAGATCCAGGGCGAAGGGAGTTTACCCCAAGGTAATTAAGGAAGTTGCCCAGCTGTACAGCTGACAACTAGAAGACAAGATTTTAGCTGCTGATAATCCCAATGAATTGTCTGAAGTCCAATTAGATGAGGCAAACTTGTTGATCCCCCTCAGCATAATAAAAGAATTGTTTACTGATATATTGGCGCAAATCATTCACACCCTTGATTCAGCTAATAATTCTGCTATAAACTCAGTAAACACTATCTTACATTACTCCAAGTGTACATGTAGAGATATACAAGTGAATTGAGTATGGTTGAGGGCGATTGTCGACAGCAGAGCACCCATCAACATTATCTTGACCAGTCTGGTGAAGAGGATGAAGATCTCGCCTGACTTGGAACATAAGAAGGAGTATGGGTCAGATGGACCAAGTACCACCATCTCATGTGGAGCGTATAGTGCTTTGCCGCTGTGATTTGGATCCTTGGTGGTATCTGCACCAGCAATAGTTTTTTCCAACCAAAACTATGATATTCAAATAGGGATGGATTTTCTACACAAGTATGGAGTTAAATGTAACTTTAAGAATAATATGTTTACATATAGAGTCAGACGTTAAAATTGGTCTATCAGAAGGATGGAGAAGCTCCGCTGAATAGGAGAAACAACTTCATCAATTTGATATACAATGATGGCATTGTCACAATTCAATACCAATTAGAAGGTTGGAAGCGACGAGAAATGACAACTGAAATCCTAGAAAATTGGGGAATTCCACTGAGAATCAAGAATGAGAAAACCATACCACCAGGATCACAGATAATAGTTGACATGGGTTGACATTTAAGATACCTGAGCTGCTGTATGAGGAGGTCAGAAGCCCCTGGAAGAAGTCCAGAGTAGAGCCTTGGGTGGTTCCTGGAATAATAATGCCAGGCCATGGGAAATTTTGAGTTCTCCTGGCAAATTTAAGCAAAAAACTAATGAAGATCAGGAAGAATCAGATCATTGCATTTGTTCATCTAATCCTGACAGTTGAATTGAGGAGATTCCACAATTTTGGGACTCTTGATGAGATGGGATTACCAGCTGGGTTAACCAAGAGTATCACCTAATGGTTGATCAAGAGCAACTTACTGATCTGATGGAAGGACAGCAAGAGGAGGTGCTCAAATTGGTCAAAAAGTATTGGGAATTATTCACTCAGGATGACCACAATTTTTGATGTGCAAGAGATGTGATCCACAAGGTTGACACCAAAGAAAATTTGCCGATCAGGATGAGACTGATTTGATGGTTGAAAGTGGCTGAAGTGGTAGTGGAAGATGAAATCAGAAAATAGTGAAGCATGAGCTTCTAGCTCTATCATTGAGTCCCTGGGCAAGTCTGATCCTAATTGTGAAAGAAAAGGATGGCTCCAATTGGGTGGTGATTGGCTACCATAAAGCTGAATAAGATTATGAAGAAGAGTTTGTATCTCCTACCAATAATTGACGATGCACTAGATTTATTTGGAAAACAAAGTATTTCTCCGTGATGGATCTAATATCAGGATAATAGAAAATTGATTTGCAAAAAGATGATCAAGAAAAATGCACAATTAATACCGCGCAGGGGCTATACCAACTAACGAGGATGCCCCAGGGTCTATGCAATGCGCCTGCAACGTTCCAGAGGGCCATAGACGCTATACTGAGTAACTTGAAGTTGTCGTACGTCCTGGTGTACTTGGATGATATCAATGTGTTCAGTAGGACATTTACTGACCATCTACACCACTTGGAAGAAGCATTCAAGAGACTGTCCATGGCTAACCTGAAGATTAAGCTGAGGAAGTGCCACTTCTTCAAGAAAGAGTTGGAATATCTGGAATTTGTTTTCAACTCTAGTGGATTTCAGCTGCAAGCCCAGAAGATTGAAGCCATAGAACGGATGGCTGTTCTAATGAGTGTCCAAAACATCCAAGTGTTCCTTGGAATAGTCAGATACTACAGAAGATTTATTCAGGACTTTGCCTGAATCACCGAGCCCTTATTCCATCTTTTAAAGGATCTAAGAAAAGGATTCATATGGAATGAAGAAGCACAGGAATCCTTAAATGAGTTATGCCAGTACCTAATGGATTCTCCGATTTTGAAATATCCAAATTTCGATTGAGAGTTTATTATACAAACTGATGCTTCATTGATGGCGATTGGTGCCATATTAAGCCAAGTAGATGAACTTGGGGATGAACATCCAGTAGCGTATGTGAGCTGGACACTCTCAGCTGCTGAGAGGAACTACACCGTAACTGAGTGTGAATGCCTTGCAGTCATTTATGCCTGTAAGCACTTTTGGGTGAATATCCATGTAATGCACTTCAAAGTGGTGATGGACCACTCCTCGTTGCATTGGCTCCACAATTTGAGAGAACCAGAAGGATGACTGGCCTGATGGGCACATAAGCTACAAGCTTATGATTATGAGATTGTCCACAGAGTGGGGGTTTCTCACCAGAATGCAGATGGCTTATCACAGTTACCAATGGTCCAGATGGTATACCATCAGGTGGATGAGTTATTCCAGATAATTTTCAATAGAGAAATTGGGAACGAGCCCCAAGAAATCCAAGGTGCGCTTTGAAAAGAGATGGAAAACACTGAGACCATGGATGGACAAGTGTTTAAGACGATTACGGGAAGCGGTTACTATTCCTGAAGCTGTCATAAAGCGCGGCTATTGTTCAGCCGCTCATAAGGTTGTTGGGCATGGAGGCCTGAGAAAAACAATTGACAATATTCACCAGTACTAATACTGGGATTCAATCAACTACTTTGTTGCTGACTATCTAGCTTGTTGCATGGAGTGACAGCTGCACAAGCCACATAAGAATACAACTGGATACCATCTGGTCCGCCCTGGATTTTTCTGGCATACGGTGTCCATCAACGTGATGGGACCATTGACAATGAGAACAGGAGGAGTCAAGTACATAATAGTTGCTTTTGAACATCTGATGAGATGGGTCAAGACAAAGGCCCTGATAAAAGTAGATGCTACCAGCACCGTGAGTTCATCCTGGATCAAGTAGTATACTGACATGGATGCCCGCGGGTCTTGCTTAGCAATAATGGGACAAACTTCATGTCTCATGTGATCCCACAACTAAATGAGATAATGGGGATCAGAGGAGTTGTATCTGTACCCTACCATCTGGAGATGAATGGACTGGTAGAACTAGTGAATGGAACACTGGCCACAATGCTGAAGAAGCAAGTCGCAGGAAGAACTTCCACATGGGGAATGTACCTGAGTTTGGTGGCGTTCACTTACATTAGCAGTCATAATATGATGACGGGAAAAATGCCATTTGAGTTGCTATATGGGAGGAAGGCTGCGTTGCCACTAATTTTATATTCTGTGGTAGAACCAACATCAGGGATGAGTGCTGGACAGTACTTGAACTGACTGATGAATATCCTGATTGAAATGCAATTGTAAGCATTTGATACTATGTTGAAGAAAAGGATACAAGCAAAATTGACAGATGATAAGAAATGACCGGCCTTAGCAGAATATCAAAATAGGCGAAAGAGTTGCTCATTGCAATATGCACGGTTTCAGGAGAAAAAAAACTGGACGCGTTGTGGTCAGGTCAGTTTGAAATTATTGCCAAGATGGCGACTGACGCCTACTCCACTAAGAATCTCTTGGATGGAAGAGTTGTAGATTGAGTCCATGCTAAGTATTTAAAGCGATGGATTAATGAAAAAAACTAAAGAGTTCCTGAAGTACCAATGAACTATTAAGTTGGTCATGACTTGATGATTAGGCCAAGTCCAAAAAAGGACCTCTGAACCAATCTAGATGGTTAAGTCCGAAAAAAGGACCTCTGAACCATAGAAAACTGGTAGGTTTAAGAATATCTAGGACCCAGTTTGGGGGAAAAATAAAAAAAGATGGACCGCTGAACCAAAACAAGGTCAAGTCCCATGGAAAAAGAAGAAAAAAACAAAAAGATTGATAAAAAGATATTGGAGAAAAGATTTATAAACTGCTTAGAAAAAAACTGATATATTTTTATTTTTATTTTATTTTTATTGATTATCCTTGATCTGGGGATGATTCTGCCTATGTTGCCTCTTGGGGGAGGGAGGATGGATCGCGGTAGGAATGAATAACCCATTAAAATCTATGTGAGATCAGAGGCTAGCGAGGGCTAGACCTACACAAAATAAGTTCTTTGAGCGGATTCAGATCCCTGCAAGAAAGTGACTAGGGGAAGGGAAATTGAGATTTCAGAAGAAGCCAATCACAAAAAATGGAGCGGGGAGGGAAGATACAGTATAGAAGAGGTTTCATCGTGCATCCTGAGTCATCTGCTGGAAGAGCCGAAGATCTTGATCAGATAAATTGTTGAGTAGCTGTTGGTACCATGGCTTGGAATTTGACATATGAGCTGGACGAGAGGGAGGATGTCAGACTTATATGGAAGTTGACATTATGCACTCTACAATCCATTAATTTCCAATTTCAGAGAAATTAATCTCAAAATCGATGGGATAAGTTCTCCAGAGAAGAATTAAGAATGATATGAGCCAAGAGGTTATGAGAGAAAAATAACAAGGGCGAACATAAACAGGCATTCTTAACTGGGATGTGAAATGAACATTGATGGCAAGAGTCTCCTGTCTAAAGTGAGGAAAAAATCAATAAATCAAGGTCACCGGACCAAGAATCCTAAATATGACAGTGGGTCATATGCCCTGACAGGGGAAACTGGATCCTGGGACTAATATCATCATGAGTAAATTGATCAGCCTGGAATGACAGTAGATCATGAGGACCGCGCTCTGAGTAGGTGGTAGCAAGGAGGAAGAGGAAGAGAGCCGCATGCCAAAGGTTGTCCTGAGCAACATTGATTATTGGTGATCATACTCTGCTTGAGTAAATTAAGTATTTGACCTAGTTTCCAAAGTGGTGTTCTCCTACCCCAGTCCTTTTCTCTCTGGAAATATAGGCAAGAGGGGGGATGTGTTGGGATTTTTGACCATATTCCCAGCCTGCTAGATTACCAGTAATTGCTAGGGGATAATTTCCTAATGCAAGGTGAATTGAAAATTGGTTGGCCCTGATTTTGGAGTAACTATATTTGGGGGATTTTAAGATATTCGCCTGGTTGGATCTGTTGGGTATCAATCTGGACAAATGCTTAAGATCTTGTCGGGTAGAGTTGCCAACAGAATAGGGGCATCTGATAGTGATTAACTATCAGGTGTACTGATTGGTATCATTCAGGTTTCATCACTAACTGATTGAAAGTGTAAGTAGTAAGTTGCAAGGCGAGTGATGCCACCTTCAACTAGCAAATTGATCAGTTGGTTTGTGACCTTCCTTGATGGGTAACAAGTCCCATTACAAAAGCAGGTCGCTAGCCAAATATGGTTGGTTCTCTTGGATCAAGAGGAAAACATTAGGGACACGTTTTATAACTCTTTCTGTTGTAGGTCTTGAGGATGTCCAATGACAAAATCCTAGCCAGGATGGGGAAGACCATCACTGCTGAGACGAGGATGGGTGATTTAATGGCAACGGCTGCCATTTCATTAAATAGGTGTCAACCAAGGGTTGAGCACCAAATCCCACACATAAATTCCCTAGAATTCACCAATAATAAAAAAAGAAGTCTTTATCTGGTATATAGTCTAAGTAGTAAACTTTATCAGCTTTCAATTGTTCTATTATTTCTCAGGGATATTATTGCTGTGTGTGATAATTGGGAGACTCTTTAAGGAAATGAGTAAGGATTTGAGCGGGGATCCAGAGAAGAAGTGGAAACAAATTGGGGATTGCTGCTGACCGTGTGTCAAACTGGAGAAATTGTCACCAGGGAATCTCTTAGAAGATTGGGTTAGATGGTATGAGGGAACAAATCCCTATATTGAGACATCTCAAGTATTTTGAGCAGAAGTACTGGCCAAGCGTTGGGCTGAGATTTAAGAATTCCATTCAACTACAGATAATAGTTGTCATACTATTATCAAAAGATTATATCAACAACAATACAACGTAGACAAATTGCACAAGAACTGAACCTGTGCGAGTGATATGTTTATAGGGGTTATTGGCTGAAAATAACCAGAACCAATAAATTTTTACAGTGGCCCAAGAAAAACTAAGGGCCATATATGCTAGTGTTATTACTGGGTTATCAACTATGATGCTGCAGATTATCTGGCCTGTTACATGGAATGTCAACTCTACAAGCCGCATAAGAATGTGACAGGATACTGGCTAGTACGCCCTGGGTTGCTTGCCACATGGTGTAAATAGAAATTATAGGACCCTTGAGTGTTAGTACTGGAGGATTTAAGTATATTATAGTCACAATAGACCATCTTAATAGAGGAGTCAAGATTAAGGCCCTGCGCATAATAAATGCTACAAGTAAGGCAAGATTCATTGTGGACCAACTAGTATACCAGCATGGATGCCCACAAGTACTATTGAGTGACAATGGAACCGATTTTACGTCTCATGTAATCCCAAGACTGAAAAATTAATGAGAATCCACGGAGTGGTGTCCATTCCCTACCACCCAGAGATGAATGGAATGGTAGAGAGAGTCAATGGAACTCCATCTGTGACACTGCAAAATTGGTAGCTGGTAAAACTTCCGCTTGGTGATCTTATCTGAGTTTGGTTACCTTTACATATAATATCAGTTATCATACGGCCACATGGAAATTTCTGTTCAGACTCTTATATGGATGAAGGGCTTCACTACCGCCGATTTTGTGTTCTGCCATGGAACCAGTTTTTGGGATGAGTGCCAAGCTATAATTGACCTGACTGGCGAATATTATGATCAAACTTTAATCCCAGGAATTTGAAACAACATTGAAAAGAAAGTTAAAGTTAAGAAGAAGGACAATAAGAATTGACCCGCGCTGAACGAGTACCATGTGGGTGATAGGGTAGCCTATTGCAATACCCATGGGTTTGGACAAAGAAACAAAATAAGCGCCCTATGGTAAGGTCCATTTGAGGTTATTGTCAAGTTGGTGACTATTGGATATAATTTAAAGAACATCAAGGATGGGCGTATAGTGAACTTAGTCTATACTAAGTATTTAAATTAACATAATCAAAAAAGATCTAATATCAAAAAAAGATAAAATTATATTAAGATTATATTATATTAAGAAATATTAAATAATATGGTTTATTATTGTTGCCACAACTGAGAGGATTAGGCGAGGATCCCACCTTCCATTGTCTAGTGGGGATAAGGGGGATGAACTATGAAGAAGTGATTAGGATTATGGTGGAATACAAGAAGACCACATTCGTTTGGCAGGATCAGCTCAGGTTGAAACTGGATCTGCCGCAAAGAGGCCTGAGGCGCTATTATGAGCAAGGACTTGGTAAAGCTGGTTTAGCTATCCTTTGGATGATGAGGAGTCGTGGAAACTTATACTGGAGTGAAACAGTAGGACCAGTTAATATTGTGGGAGAGAACAAAATAGTACTAGCATGGCATGATGCTGCAGGAATTGTGCTCTGAGGAGAAGGCAGCAGTGGTTAGGAGAAGGTGAGGAAGGGCTTCATTTCAAAGAATTGCATGAGTAGCGTTAAGTGTGGACCAGACTGAGCTCCACTGAATTCAAGTTTACCATTGTTGGTTTGAGTTAAGACCATGGCCCAAGGTGTCATCCACTCAATAAATGCTATATTTTTACTGGATAATCTGGTTAAGCGGGGAGATAGGTTGGGATTCTTACCCATACAAGCCAGCCCAATCAGATTCTGCCAGATCTTTTTCCCACTAGGTGATTTACCTTAATGGATAAGTTATCCTAGGAAAATGATATATATTTTAAGAAGTAGTCCTAACAGATATTATTTAGTCCCTTGGGATAAATTCTACAAGATTGATCCACCAATATTGCTAATAGTTTCATCAGGGATAATCCCCAACAATGTATTTTACTATATGGTCTGATTTCCAATTGAATTATTATAGAATTTAATTATATTAGCTGATAAGATTTTGCCAATTGACTCAGGGGTTTTATTTGTTTCTGAAGCATCAACAACGCTTCTGGTAGCAACTTGCCAGTTAACATCGTTAACTTTTGCGATATTAATTGAAACTTCCAAACTGATTGCACAGGTTAAAACCCACTAACCAACGGACAAGTGATATGATGATCACTGATTTTCAATAAAACAATAAAGTATTAATAATAAGGAGCTATCGCCCCATCAAAAACTAGTTTATTTATTATATATATTAATGGACTACTTCCACTAAACCCTCTCTATTTTCTTCTATTTTTCCTAAAAAGACCCCTTTTTCTTCTCACGCTTAACTATTATCATTGATATTCCTAATCAGTCTCAACCCTTCCACTTAATAATTCCCTTTTTGCTACGATTTTAGGGGTTTCGTTCTATCATCAAGGTTTCAGTGGAATTCCCTCAATTTACCAACCTATGAGCACTTTGATCAATTTGCATCACATTAACATGATTCTCCACTAAGACTCAAGGCTCACCTAGACTCCTAAATTATGATCTGCCAAATATATGGCTTATCAACCAGTCATATCAATTTCTCAAAAAACATAATTAGGTTAACCTGCTGATGTCCCAATCCAGATGGCATAGGAGGTTACTCTGCCTAATATTGTGACTTTGGAGGGTAATCAATTGGAGATGGCAGCCATCTCCCCTAGGGAGATGCGAACAAATCTAGTTGGCGCCAGAAACATATAATATCCCTTAATCTGAATAAAATAAATCAGACAGAAAATGTTTGGATATTCTTAACAGTTATATAATTTATTATATTTGTTACTCTTGGTATAAAAGTTGTAGTATTAGATATCTTAGTTAATGTAATGCTTGCATAGTTCTATGCGTCTCTTTGAGAAGAGTTGAAGGGCAAAATCCTTTGTTAAGGGAAGAGTTATCGGAACGTTAGAACCAGTCTAGCGTTAGAGATAGTAATCATTTTGTATTTAAAACTTTACTAGGGAGATAGTCACCATACTATTGCTAGCTCAATTTTATAAATAATATCCTTAATCTTTTTCAACCTACCAGAATCTGTTCAGTAAACATGAGAGCATAAACGAGAATCTCAAAAGTTTACAAACACATTTTAAATAAGAGAAGCCTTATAAACTATGCTCTCAAAGAATATTATCATTTTGCTTGTTTATAAATTGATCTCAAGTAAGGCTGATCATTTTCACATTTTTGTTGGAAAAGAGCAACAATTCATCTGTATATAGAAATTTTAAATTTTAAGAATTTAAATTTATTGTGGGGAAGGCTGACCATGGGATGGACACTTCCAAATATGACTCAGGAAAGATAAACTTAGTACCAGGGAAGGCACCCCAGAGAAGCGATGCTATCTCTTGTTGCCAGCGGGAACGCCACTTATGGGGAGGGGGAGGGAACGTGTGAAGGGGCCGTAGCCACTATTGAGCACGTGTGGAAGAAGGGGTCTGATTTGATGAACCATACTGGGAACCAGGAGGAGACCAGCTGTCGGCGACGTGGTGGGAGATATCCAAACATCCACGCTTGAAAGTGGTCCACCAAATGAGACCGGAATCTGTGGACAGCTTCTGGGAGGGTGGGAATGGAGCCAGCGATGGCATCCAAGACAATCGTGTGGATAGTCCACATGGCGATTGCAACCACCAGAGCATGGAGGGAGGGTGGAAGGGGGAGGCCATTGATGAAGCAAACATATCTCTTGACAGACTGAAGGGATGCGTTTGATCCTGGCCCAGCAGGCGTTGGACTTCGCGCCATATCACTTTAGAGGTGGGGCACTTCTCCAGGCGGTGGAACAGCGTTCCATACTGGCCACACACGACACAGGATGAGTGTAAAGCGTTAGAGCGCTCAGCTGTACGATACACCTGCCTCAGGCAGCGCCACACATGGGAGCGGACTTGAGGCTGCAACAGAGGATGGTGTGTGTATTTCCAGATAGTCTTTTGGGTCTCAGTGGAATAAGGGATGTCCATCATGTCCAGGTAGTCCACCCTGGATAGGACTTGGGGTCAAATGGGGATCACGTCATCATGGATGGGTAGCCCCTGTACCTCTTGTGTGAACTGAGGAGAGGGGCGGCCTCTTCAGGTTGTATGTCCACTAATATGAATTCTCCACTCTGCGCTTCGCATGGAGAGTAGGATTCGTTTGTAGTGGGTTTTAGTCCTGTGAGGACCTGTGGCCGATGTGTGTGATGCGAGGTATTTCATCAGGGAGTGGGGTTTAATGGATTGTTGAGGCCCAAGGCTCGGGAGAAGTTGGAGCAGGCCGCGCGGGGCCAGTGTTGGGATGGGAGTGTAGGAGCGGTGATGGCCGCGATCCAGGTGCCCAGGATCTTGGCAGCATGGGCTTTGAAGTCAAGCAGGCCCATGCCACCTTGATGATGAGGGCCAAACATGACCTCTAGCCGTACTGGTGGAGGGCGGCCTGACCAAAGCCATCCTTGCAGCAAAGCATACAGGGATTTGAAGAAGCTTGGGGAGAAGGGGATGGCGTGGGCTCCGAACCAGACTTTGGATAGGAGCATAGAGTTGGCAAGAACAACCCTGCCAGTGAGGGTAGTAGGGTGGGCTCTGAGAGAGGCGATTCGCTTCGTCACGTTATCCAGTATATGGCACTCCATTACTGCTGACGCATATCTGCCTGCCTCCATCCACACGCCCAGATGGCGCACCAGTCCTATGGTAGGACGTGGCACGAAGGGGAGCACCAGTGGAGCGGTGTGTGTTGAGTTAGTAAGGCGTGGACGTGGGCGAGCAGATGGGCTGGGTTGGGAACTAATTGCTGGGGCCCAGCAATTCTGAAACTGACCAAGGAGGATGATTTCGGTTTTGGAGGCGTTCAGTGCCGCGTTGCTTACCCGGGAATATTCCTGGATGAGGGCTTCAAGCGCGCGTGCATCTTTGTTATTAGACACCCCCACCACGCAATCATCTGCAAATGCCATCATCTTGACTGGGGTTTGGCCTGGCACATGGACCCCAGTGAGTTGGGCATTCACATTTCGCAGTAGTGGGTCAAGGCTGAAGTTGTATAAGAGTGGGCTGAGGGGGTCCCCTTGTCGCAGGCCCCTTTGAGGGCGGACTACTTCTGTTAGGAAGCCTGGGCCACGCACTGCCATTGTCGCAGATTCCGTGAGCAGCATCACCCAGTTTATGAAGCGGGGGGGTAGGCAGAATTGATGGAGGCAGGCTCTAAGGTATTCTCAGTTTACTCTATCATAGGCCTTTTTGTTGGTCCAAGAATACAAGTGCCCCAGAGGCTGTGGACTGACATACATTAGCCACAGAGTGCACGTTATCCCAAATCAACCTTCTGGGGATGAAACCAAATTGTTCTGGGGAGATGGTGGCAGATGCTACAGTCCCTAAACGGTTAGCCATGATTTTTGTTAAAATTTTGGTGTCTGTGTTTGTTAGAGAAATGGGGCACCAGTTGGCTAAGTCAAGCTTATCCCCTTTCTTGAAGAGTGTGATAGTAAAGGCCTCATGTCCTCCTGGTAGGAGGCGCATTTCCAACAGGCTTTGGTTAAGTGAGGCTAGCAGCAATGGGGATATATATTTGAAATATTTTTTGTAGAACTCATATGGAATGCCATCTGGGCCTGGGCATTATTGGTTTGGCGCACCGCAAATGGCTGTCCATAATTTGTTTGGAGTAATTAAATTCATTATTTCTGGGTATTGGAAAATGGTGCAGATATGAGCTCGGTCAAGAAATTGTGCCATTTTGGCTGGCTAAATTGGTTCAGCTCAGTATAACTCAGAGTAATATTTTTGCATTTCAATTGCCACTTCAGCCAGTGTGTCCGCAATGGAATTATCTGATCTTCGCACCTGTGTACAGGCCACACTCTGGGGTGGTGCAAAATTTTTTTTAAAGAAGTATGCGGTGCACTTGTCGCCTTTAGTGATGTGTGTGGCCCTGTATTGGACACAAACCCAATGTTTGTGTTGCCTTTTGAGTGCGTTGAGGTGGGCGGCTGCCTCCACCCACTTCCGGCCCTATGCAGGGCTGTATCCTGTGGCTGGAATGTTGGACTCCAAGTGGGCCAATTCTGCCAGAGCGCGCGAGATAACCGCCAATGTGGCTCGTGAGCATCTGGAGGAGAGATGGCGATAGTGGCGGATGGTGTCCTCTTTGAAAGTTGCCCATGTGGAAATGGGGTCCGTGCAAAATGGTGCAACAAACAATTTTGCCAAAGTTGCCTCTTCCACCCATGTGGAAAATCCTGGTGACGCGAGCTTGGGGGGGCAGATTTTGCACCAATGTGGGGCCTTTGCAACTGTGACGGGTAAGTGGTATGTTATCAAGACCAGTCGGTGGTTGGAGAATTCCATTTTCATTGTTTTGAAGTGGGAGATGTGAGGTAGGAATTTCGCTGGCATTAGAATAAGGTCGATGCGGGTCATGGACCTTAATTGGCCATTGTGGACGTGGGGACGCGTCATGTTTTTGAGCAGTGGGGCATGTCACAGCAGCGCATCCATTAACCCAAGGGTGGCTTTTAGAACGCGTAGTTCTACGTGACCCTGTGGGTGTGGGGTGAGGGCAGCCACCAGTCCGTTGGTGAGGTTAGTCAACAGTTCATGTCACCAACTAGGAAAGAATCAGGGGGTAGTGGGAGGGATTTGACCAATGAGAAAAATTCCCAACGCTCGTGTGCACCATTTGGGGTGTAGATGTTGATGATTGCGTGCGCAACATCAGCCCATGAGAAGGTGATGATGAGCACTCAGCCATTTAGGAATGTTTCTGAGGATTTAAATTTGAAAATATTATTTTTCCAAATTAGCACCCCACAGTGCTTCGACCAAAAGGATAGGGATGGGAGGAGCATTGTTTTCCAAGCTTCCTCAGAACCTCATGGACAGAGGGACTCCTGGATGGCCAGGATATCCACAGGTAAATTGTGTTGTAAAAAACTCAGTTTCCTAGCCTGGGATGGGGAGGCCTTGAGTCTGGCGATATTCAGCATCCCTAGAGTGAAGGTTTTCCCCATTGCACCTTAGGTGCGAGGGGGTGGGCCCCTGGGCCCACCAGCCTCTTCAAGGTCCCCACGGGCTTTCACAGCAGTGTGGGTGTTAGCAGCAATGCTATCAGGGTTTTTGTTAATTTTTGTGGAAAGAGTCACATTGGCTTTGGCCTTCACTTTTTGTTTTCCTGATGTCGGACAAATTTTTTGTGGTGCAGATAATTTTGGTGCACCATCAAGCAGGGCAAAAAAAATTTTCAGTTGGAATAGGTCCCAAGTCAGTTTTGACTGGAGCTTGGGTGCAGTGATTAGGTGAGATCGAATCTCCCATCAGATCCTCAGATTGAGTGGCCCGCTCGGCATGGGCCTCCCAATCTGATTGGGTGATGGATTCCCAAGTCACTTCCACCACGAAGGTCTCCATGTCCTCCTGGCGTTGTGAGTGTGGGATGGTGGTGGTGGCCTTGGCCGCTTCCTTGGCTGTGGCCCTATGGGCCTGCTTGGCCTT
This sequence comes from Massospora cicadina, assembly GCA_022478985.1. Taxonomy (NCBI): domain Eukaryota; kingdom Fungi; phylum Entomophthoromycota; class Entomophthoromycetes; order Entomophthorales; family Entomophthoraceae; genus Massospora; species Massospora cicadina. The sequence goes on from JAKSZP010006752.1 coordinate 62,529, forward strand.
CTTCTGCTCCTGCGGGGAGATGGGCTTTACCAATAGGTAGCAGCCTTGTGCTCCCCACGGGAAAGCCTCCTTGGTGCTTGCGGTTGGTTCATAGTGCGCCTCTCCGCTGGCCATAGCTGCCGAGGGGTGCTCTTGGAATGTGATGCCCTCCTTGATGGGGCATGCATGCGCCTTATGACTGAATGCATCACAGTGGGTGCAAATGGGGGGCGCGCTATCCACGGTTACCCAGAATGGGTGGGTGGTATGCCCTGTGATGTCAATAAAGGTGGAGTGCAGGATCTGGGTTAGGTCCTTTGCAATCTCCTCAGTTGGGGTCAGAACTGTGATGGCTTTGCCGGTGCACAGGTGTGGCATCAGCATAAAATGTTGCATTTTGAAAGATTGTATTTTGCTGTATATGGCGAGACTGTCTTTCAAGTGTTGCTCCAAAATGTCACCTTTTACCGTAGTAGGCAAAAAGTTAAATGTGAGGAAAATTTGGTTTGATTTTGTCCATCTGGTGCATTTGGTTTTGACAACCCATTGCCCTTTGGGGAGGTTGACCACTATGTGCACCACTGCAGCCTCATCTGCTGCTATTTTGCTTTTGAAACCTAGGTCCAGCCAACCACGCGACATGGAGTGAGGTGCAACGTACACCACGGTCAGGAAAATTTTGTGTACATCTTAACAAAATTTTTCCCATAAGGACGTTTTTGGATGTCCAGATACACACGGACTCTGAATTCCACCGACAAAAGTGGCTGGGAGTGTGGCGTGTTGATGTACTGGTTGCATCGTGCTTGCCATGTGAGTATCTCTGGGGAAATTGTGACTGCCAGTTTTTTGAGATTTTTGTCTATTCCACCAGATTCTCCGGGCGTTTTCAAATGTTAGAGGCCGCGGGCCTTCCGCCTGCTCCTCTTGCCTTGCTTGCCCAACTGCTTCCAGACATGAGCGTAGAATAATCTCCTCTGTGAGATCATCAAACTAGATTTAGTCTTGAATTGAATAGGTTGCAAAAGTGTTTGCAACGAGAAAGAAAAGTTGTATATAGAAATTTTAGTACTTATAAAGTTTCAGCTATTACAGTAAATCTTGCTATTAGTTTTCTTTTTAAAATCAGTTGTATCACATATGGTTGAGGGAACTCTTGGCGTTTGAGACTTAGAATTATTTGATTATAATTAACCAGTGATTTTTAACCTATTACCTGATTAGATTTTTTGTATCAAAGCTTATCCTTAGTATCATCTTTTGAGAAATTGGTTACAATATTGGAAATTTGGGTTGAGTGTAATTTAGGCTAGGCAAATTCTCGACTTTGAGAGCTATCAATTATATTTATATATAATAAAAGTCAACTTTTCTAAATTTAAAATAAGTCAGCCTTATAACATCATCTATAATATAACAATTTATGACAATAAATAATTCTATGACCAATTTAACTAAAAGTAATAGAAATAGGATAAAGTAGTCATATATTTGAACAGAAGTTTCTTAGAATAGCAGCAAATTTATATAAAGCTCAGCTAAGCCTTATAAAGGGTGTATGATAAAACTGAAAATATTTGTAATAGTTAAAAATGCTATCATTGTTGGATTAATACATCTTTGTTTTACAGATGATGCGCTGAGAGCATAATTTATGCATAGTGAGATAAAAAAGTAATTTAGCTTAGAAACGTTAATTATTAATCTAACAAATTTTAATCTTTTAGATAAACTTTTAAAATTCATATTTATAGTTTGGAAAAATCTTACAAAGTACAATTAAGAAAACTAGTGATTAGAATCTTAGTTTACTAAATAAAGAGTTGATGTACTAAATTGATAGGTCTTAAACCTTCAATTTAATTAATGAATAAATTAGAAGAAATATATTTATTTGTGTAAAAATGATCACAGTACTGGAATTACTGAGCATTAATGATATAGTCAAGTCATTAATAGGCTCAGCTATTATTTTATATAATGCAGTTTTGGTTAATAATTTTTAATTTTTTACAAATGTAATTTATATTATATATATCAAAAGTAATAAAGTCTCCTTAGCTATCAATGTTGCAAATATGAAGACATTATTGAATTACAAAACAATTTGTAAATAGTAAATGGTCTATGCAGATTTTTCATAAACAAAATGCCACATTAAAGCTATAGTTAGTTAAAAAGTTTCATAGATGAAATACATATAAAAATGTTTTATTTTACTAAAAATCCCCTAGAAGTAGGGATAAAAACGTAGAGAAAAACAAGGTGGTGAATTCTTGGTTTTAGGGGATGGTATTATACTAAAATTGGTATGTTCATTATGCTATAAACAAGGCTACACTCTCATTGGTTTACAATGCTATTTCATCTACCATTTTATAAGAAATTTGCCAATATGCGCAAATTTAGATCTGGTAGTAGCCTAAACTCATACAACAAAAATAACTATTGTTTGATTTTTGTGGCATAGCCTTGCCAAGATTTATAAAACAAATAATCTTTTGAGCCACAAACTAAACCATTTTAGAGCCACACACCAAATGATATTGGAGATCAGCTGAAAGGTTACAAAAGGTGGGTTTGAATTGACTAAATTGGCCTAATAACTACAAAAGCCACGGTAGGCAGTAGCTTATTCATGACATACTTCAGTTCAAAAATCAACTTAGATGATCTATATGTTAACATTTTTAAGGAATGGACTCAAAACTCTCACCCTTCTATGTACACTGAGGAATTTTTATAGTGCGTTAAAAACAATTAACCTGGAGTACGTTACACTTTGTCAAAAACCTTTAATAAAAACCAAGAAGGTTTCAAATCAATAAGAATTTTTATGTAGCTCAGATTTTAATTACTTTCTAATTTCAGTTACTAAAATTTAGGATCTATTTTATTACTGGTACCTATAATTAATTCAAAATCACAGTCCTCAATTCTTTTTTATTTAAGCGTTACACAATAGGGCCCATATGCTGTCCCATGACACCAGAACCAGGGAAGATAGAAAGATTAGGTGCCATCAAATGTTCATGTTGTCCCAGCCAGGTGTATAGGGAATAAAGTTCATGATGCAAAAAGCTATCAGGATAGGTGTGGGCTAAAATGTAGTTAAGCCTTTGGTGGCATCCAGTGTCAAATGGGCGGCATCATAAAAGATAAAGATATAAAAAATTAAGGTTAAGGTTAAGAAGTAATCAAACCTTGTATGTTATATGTAGATTTGAGAAAAAACTATAGTTGGCCTTCTCTTTATAGATATTCAGGGCCTTTCTATTGTTATTATTTCTAGGTTAGTCTATTTTTATCATTCTAAACAATTAGAGCATTGTAAGTATTAAGAAATCTCTTACTATATCTTAAATGAATATCAGATAAATTAATAAAAGATTGATGTGCAAGTTTGATCAATTTGGACTGTATTCCATTATGTAAGTGACTTAAGGTTATTGAAATAATATTATATATCAAGTTTTTATTTACGTAATTTTTATATTTTATAAGTTTTTATTACACTAAAACTTTAAGAAATAAAAATATTAACTCAAGATACATACTAGTTAAAAATTGTGATGTTGTAGATAGGCAGAGTCTTAACAATATCACCCCAATTAGAATGAGGATATCAATAAAGCTTTCCTAACTTTGTCCTAGCAATCTTTAAATTTAATGGTAACTTCCAGGTAACTTCTTTATAGATCAAAATAGCACTTCACTAGTTAAGTCCAACAACCAATAACACTTTAGTTTATGAGGATAGATATAACATCATAACTGACTCATCAAGAATTTAGTAATAATTCATTTTTCTCTGTAAAAGGCATATTAAATTACCTCAGTTATGAGGCATAAATAATAGATGAGCCCTGAAAACATTGTTTTTTCAACAGAAACGCAATCTCCTTTATGCAGAATAATATCATATAAGTCATTAGAACAAGTTGGTTCAAACTTAAACTTTATCCAGGAATGGCATAGTTTTTTGCATTTATGCTCTCTATGTACTCCTCTCTGTACTCCATAACAGCTTTCTATAGCAATATGCCTTAAGACATGTATGAACGGCTTTTGTAATTTATAAGAGGTAAGCTCAACAACGGCTATCTGATTTTTATAATAGAATTGTCATCTGTCAGTGATATATCTTCTGTCTGGCCTTAAAGTATAAAGCTATTGGATATGGTTGGAAAAATGTCATGTTGATAGCAGCGTGAAAGTGGTTGTTTTGGGCTAAAAGAGCGATTATCAACTAATCAGACAAAGGGGTAACTAGGGTAGGTATGTAACAATGAAATATTGAACCAAAATTTGGTGATGTGCCTGATCTGCCCATCCAACTGAGATTGATAAGCTCATATATGGCAGGCTTTGCTTAAAAGGTTTTTGTACAGGTGCTCCAAAAAATGGGAAATGAACTGAGGAAATCTGAAGTAATTTCTTTTATCAAAACAAAAAAAAGGATTAATTGCTTCTTAGGTTTTGGACTTAATGATGTAATTTAACTGGTACATGTAAAAACTTGCATAATTTTAGGTTAATCCAGAACCCATTATTATTGCTTCAACCCTTTTTTGTACCATAATGCAAATTGTAAAGGCAACACTTTATAGATTACAAGAGCATAAAGAAAACTTAAATGGGGTTTATGGAGAATTGAGTGCGTGACTGTTCTAAAATTCAAGAACATGTTAAACAGTTGATATTGTACCTGAGATCCATATTGACCAAATTTGGCTAAGTGTAGTGACTTTATTCTCACCCCTAGTTCTTTAACATTCTTGGGAGTTTTAAAGGGTGATCTTGGTATGCCTTAGGATGGTTATAAGGGAGAGAATATAAGCCAATGGTTTCTACTTGTAGAGTGTGAAGATGTCTTCATGTAAGAACTTGTTGTGAGTTAAATTGTGGGTAAAAATAACTGAAAATCTCACAATCTAATACAAATTTATATGATGACCTGAAAAAGTATAATTATCATCAGTAGGCTCTTATTAAAGTCTCAATCAAATCAAAGAAGGTATATGTAAGATTAGTGGCTGTCATAAGTCATAAAGCTCTCACTTTAAATATTAACTAGGGTTTTTGGTTATAAGGTCAGGAATAGTTAGTATCACAAAATTAAGTTCTATAGTGATTTTCGAAGAGTCAGATTTTGATGCCAGCAATCCTATCTATGGTTCAATATGCTATGGATTATAGAACTCTAAAGCATAGTGTTCAGAAAGATGGCAAAATGTTATAAGCCATATAGAAGTTGGATCTGCCATTTCTCAATGGCTATAAGATTCTGGGGAGTTTTTTCACAAACTTGATAGTTAGTTTGAAATAGTAACATATATGCAGCTAAATAAAATGACTATGTGTTCCACCACATTTTCATCTTCTTTAGAAAAACCAAATACATGTTTTTTATATGTATATTAAAATAAAGTGACTGTGTTTAGTAGGATGTGCCAGCATGATAGATTTTTAGAAAGATTTTTTGCTTGGAGAGCCGCATCTATGTGGTTTTATATAAAAGGGGATTGACTTTTAATGTGAGTTAGTTGGTGCAGCAATAATTAACAGTCCTTATGCAAAGCTTTAGAGTTAATATAACTCTAAAAACAGCACACACTTGTCTAGTTTGTTGGGTTTTCCCAGTAATATCACACAATTTATAATGACAAATTGCAATCTGATTTGATGAAAATTGACTATTATGAAAACATGATCTTTATTAAACTCTCACTTTATGGGCTTTAGATATGAACTTTGCCTTTATAATGCTTTTCATGATCTTATCTACATCCTCCAAATATAATTCACAGTATATATATAAAGAATAATACCCTCCATATATCGTATAAAACACTTTTGTAGTTTTTCACCATATTATTAAACATGAGCTGTGAAACTTTATAAAGAATTCCAAGAACTAAACAGTATACAATTTACTAAAATGCCTAAATGAACTTACAGCAGTGAAATGATACTGCTCTGGGCATAGATGTATCCTATAGAAAGCAGCACTTAGGTCCATATTGAAGAAAACTTTAGCATCCGAAACAGCTTGAGTAATGCCTTTCATTAATGACATTAGTAGAGATTAGGGTTAGTATGTACACTGATGATTCAAGTATATGCACAGAGTATAAGCTTTTCTTTGCTCTTGGTGACTGGTAAGACTGGTGATATTGCAGATTATCTGAAGAGGACTATCAGACTTTTGTCTAACATTACTTACATGAACATTAAGGACATCCTTGGTCTCACAGTTGGGCAGATATTAGCCGCCTACTTTTTAGAGACTCCGCGCAATCCTTAAATTTTTAGACAAAAATGGGCCTTATAGTGATACTTAAGAGAATATTTGGACTCAGGTAATTGTGCATAATATTTTTGTCTTTCTTTACTTAATACTTAGTGGTGCTAACCTGAAGGGGATCCTTCACACATCTTTATTCACTATGTGTCAAAATAAAGGGATTATCATATAACAATAAAAATTCCTAGCATGGTGATCAGCGTTGGACAAAGCATCCATATTAGAAGGGGAAGGGGGTCAGGGTGATTCTTGCCCGCGTGGGTGCTTCAGGTGATGGATAAAGGCGGACAGAATAGGGGTTGGAGCATCAGCAGATTGGGGCAGAAAGAGTTGGAGGTGCGGGTTCACCTCATTATAAAGTCAAGCAGTGTGCATTTCCTCAACATATTGAGACAGTTGGTGTCAGAAAAAGTTTTGGCATGCATGTAAGGTACTTGATGTGTTCACAGGTTTATGGATAATTGAGAGAAAAGTGTGAAGATATCACCACATCAGTGCATGCGTGGTTTGTTGAAAAAGACAGTTCTTTGATTTCATGCTTGGCATCTTCTGGAAATCTTCAGCAAAGTTAGGGCAGGGAATGCTCTCACAAAGTGGCTTCATCGCCATATGAAGGACTTGGTGGAGGAGGTAGTTGGTTGGGGCAGCATCTGCTTGGACAACCTTTTGTGAAAATTTTTTTTGTAAAATTGGACAGACATTTCAAGGATGGAAATGGCGGATGGGTGTAAAATTGGGTGGGCACATAAAGAATTAGTCCAAGGCAAAAACAGGTTTGGCCCCATAGGTCCATTTTCAATCATTGATCCATTTAAGGAATTCAAATGGATTTAATTTGGCCAACACTGGGCCAGCAACAGGAGTTGTTTATGTGGCAGGGGTTGATTTGCCGCGCATAGTAGAACATGGTAATTCTGCCTGCGCCTGAGCTTCAATCTGCTCTGGAATGGTTCTGGAAGTCAAGCTAGTTGGGTGGAGCGGTGTGGGCAGTGTCTGCTGCAGGTGAAAGGGAGGGAGGATCAATCCCCATTTAAAAAATTTTAGCGGTAGTAATGGAGCTGACTCTAGAGGAAGAGTGGTGGAAGAAGCTTCAGAAGAAAACAATGGTCACTTGCACTTTGAATGGTCAAGTTAAAAGCACAATGGGAAGATAGCGCGGCCATTTTTGGTGCATGTCTAGAAGGGATGCAAGGGGCAGATCTGATCATGAAACGGGGGGAGAATTGCAAGGGGGTGTCACTGTGATAGGGGCGAATTGTTGCATATGCATGAGCCCTGGCAAGATGATTTGGCACCATTGGGCACAACAAACTGCAACATAGTGTCAGCGCGGTAGGCTGCCAAGCCCTCCATGAGTTTATTGCAGAGGCATTTGAGGGATAGATGGGAGGGAAAGCCAGAGAAATGGACCACCAGAGTGGCCTCATCTAGCAAGCAAGTTCAGAAAATGGGGTGTTTGTTTTTTTAATTAGGGGCAGCTGTGGTGCCATCATAGCATGGGCTTCACAAGAGAATCCCAGGTAAAGTAACCCTTGAAGGGGCGGAAATCTATCAAACTGATGGGTTTAAAAACTGCTGTAGCCTTCTCAATGATGGCCGCACTTACATAAGAGAAGAGTCTCATACTTGATGTCAAATTTTTGGTTGACTCGAAAACAACCCTTTGAAAACCTACGGATTGGGCTGATTTTACCACCTAATGCTTAAACTAATAATCTAATTAAAACCTAGTACAATAACACAGCTCAGGATGATTATGCTACATGGAATTAATTATGTTACTAAAGCTCATGCTGAATATTCCCGCACATTTAGTTAACCTTCTCTGCAACTACTCAGCCAAGTTGATTAACTTAATGTCAATTTAATTAATTATTCTATCAGCAGCTTGGGCTAAATACATTCTCAAAGTTGGGCCATTTTTTCTGCACCAATCCTCAGAAACTAGTCCCAATTAATTGAAACCAATTAAGAAGAATTTGTATACACAATTAATCTGGGGACGACCCAAAGTTGCATTTAAAAGTCCTATGGACAATCAAACAAATGAACAACATAATCAATTTTCCACCCTAGGGCGAAAATTTGTATGTCAATCTGCATAATTGGCATGATAACACTTGCGTGGACCTCCTGAAAGTGGTTACCTAGTGCCATTGAGGAAGAGGCCTGCTGATGTCCTGATTAGGGGTGCATCATTTACTTCAATTGAGGCCAAAATTTCACAGAAGGTGTGTTTCATCAGCAGTATGTAGAAACTGAAATCCAGAAGATCTTAGGACAATTTTGCATGCTTTTATCACAATTTTGTACCTGAAATTCTCCCAATTTTAAGTGTATTTTGCCACCAATGAACCTAAGAAAAGGGTTCAGTCATAGGCTGAACTGAGGTGGTAAAATAGCTGTTGAGATTTTGTACTGGAATGTGGCCAGGAGATGACCTAGAGGTATAAATGCCAGCGCCTGGCCTAATGAATTATCATCATATAATCTAGTCTTAAATAAAGTCTATTTTATTTTATCTTCATTTATTTGTATCTAAAGTTGCTTTTGGAGAGTGTTGGCAAGCTGGGATCTCAGGATCCCCAGCTTTCCAATTTGCCTGCCTCAGCTGAAGTTCCTAATTATGAGGGGAAAATTAAACCCAAAATCAGCCAGAAAGGTTGGAGCCATTTTTGTATGCTTATTGCATTTTCAAACGGTTCTAAAACTGTAACCAACTGGCCAAATTGAAGATTCACCAGCCAAATTTCAGTCCAAATTACCGTGCAGGATTTAATTAATCAAGTGAGTGATCCTTAAATTTTGACACTTGACCCAAAGGCCAAAATTTAGGTTGCTTTGAGGGAGCACCCGGGCTTTGAAGAACTTTCTGGGAGTATACATGGTGGTGGGCTAGGTTCCGAGGTGAGATGCAACGACTGTAAGTGTTTGGGGCTAGCTGGGCCATTCCAGAACGTCAAGGCAACCAATAAAGGTGGAGGCAGTGCTCCACTGCCCCACGTGGGGGCAGCAAGCATCAACCGCGTCAACATTGGCTTGTATTGGTGTGGATGAAAAACCTGGTTATTCTTAAGCTTTTATTTATTTTTGAATTTTCTATCAAATAATTGACTGAAGCAAAAGAGAAGAGCACACCATTTTTAGTTTCTCAGGAAGACAAGGGCAAAAGTTAGGGAAACGATGCTTAGAAACTTATTGACATGGAAAGAATCAGTAAAGTTCAGGCTATGATAAGACCACATTTGGCTGAAAGATGAAAACTTTGGACTTAATATTAAATTAATAATAAGTGGAATCACTTAATACTAAGTATTATTATTAATTTTCCCCTCAGAGCTCAAAAGCTCATGAAAACATATGTGCACTTGAGAGGGCAGTGGCTGTCAAACTTTGAAAACATCTTGTGGACTTAAATGATTCTTAAAAAGTGCTTCCTCTTGATTTGGAAATAATAATGCATATTTTTTTGAAAGTATGGAATAACAAGTAGCTTACCTCCACTTTTGTGCTTACTACAGGTTATAGATTCTTGTAGTATTATTTTATAATATACTAACCTTGAAAAAATATTTAAATAGATGGTTGTGGATGTCCATTTTTATTCAGGATTAATACTACGCAGGGTTTTATATGGACTTATGGAAATTTAGTTCTTTACTCCCTTATCTGAAGAGAGGACCTGTTCTGCGATTTTTGGGGATACAGTAGTTATTTAAAATTGCGTGGGCTCTTCTTGTGGCGGGAAATGTTCCTAGGATTTTAGGCAGACACAGTTAGGTGCCTCTTCTGCAGAGCAAGAGAATCCTTATCAACCTGTAGAGTAATAGTAATCTTTCATCAGATATAAAGTGCTTATGGAAGTTGTGACACGCATGATTATTGCACTTGGGCTTTTTTCTGACCAATTTGGGTGGATGTTAAGGAAGTTGCCTTGGACGCTTTATCTAACAAACATAATTGGTTATCATAAGAAGAAACTAAAAAATCTTTTGTATAATAGAGGATAATGTTAACCACTAAGCATTAAGTATTTTGGGTGGAAGCGAATTTAAAAAAGCTTGAAATACCCTATGATGCAGTTAGAAATCTTCTTCTGTTGATCCAAAATATTAACAAAGTAGAAATTATGGGGTAAATAATGAAGTTAGGGTAATAATCCTCTCTAGTAAATTAGATTGACTTTTACACTTAGCTGAAGCCATCTTAAGGCAATATAAGGAAGTTTCTAATTGTCTTGGGTCAGAGGTCTTCAAAGGGGACAGAAATCCTTCTTAGTTTGAGGGGTTTGAGCGCCACAAGAAGATAATATAGCAGTGAAATGATTGATTAGTTCCCCAATATATAAAAGAGGAAATAGAATAATATCATAATATTTATAGTTTGTTCTGATATAATGCAAGGTAGTGCTTTTTAATTGTTTCTTTCAAGTTCCTAGTAAAAGATTTTATTGATTGAGCTAATTTTTATGTCATAGTTCTCAATCCAGTATGTTACAAAATTATTAGAGAACAGATTCATGTTCTAGCCAATAATTACAGGGACAAGAAATACATAATCATTTATTTCAAGAAAGAGTGACACATCATCTTAACCAGGTTCATAAGGATAAAACTAATACTACATAAGGCTATAATGGATAGCTGAGGGTTAAAATGTTTATAAGGCTTTGATAGTTCTATTGCCACATTGGCTTTATATAATAATCCTCAGTTTATATGAGATGTAAAACTTTTAATCGATGTTTCTTTTTCATTATGCCTTAATAAGAAGGGTGAACTAGAGTCAAGCTGGGTTTTAAGGAATTTAGGGCATTTGAAGGCACTATAAATTCCTAATATAAGCCAATATCTTCCACCAACTAGAGAGCTAGAAGTGCAAAAAATACAATTTTTATATTTAGATATTTTAATAAAAATATCCATCAAATTTATATCTAATATATCTCATTTAGGACCTATATTACCCTTGTGCTAGTGACTTAAGGTTATTTTATTAAATTTGAGTCTAAAGTGTGCACATATTCTTTATTTTTAATTTTTATGTTTTAGATTCTCCTTGTAGCCAAACTTAATAAACCTTTGTCATTATTTTACTAGATTATTGTAAGGCTGTAAAAATTGTTGACTTGAATCAGATTTTTTTATCATATTCTCCCTTAATTTTAATGTAAGTTCATAATTAAGGTGATTGCGCAAATATAGTTCACAAATGCAAAATATGATATACTCTACTTGAATCATTTACTTATTCCTGAATTGTCAAGCAGTGTTTCTCATCTCATAAATAAGTTTCTTTCCAAAAAAGAGTACCATTATACCACTTATGATCATTATATCAATTTTTAATCATTTTATTCTTTATCAATTTTACTCTTAAATTTGGGACATAAGTATACAGAGGATGATTAATCATTTATATTAATCCTTGATATTAGTATAGTCAAGTAATACTTTTGATCTAAAGTTAGTTTATTGTTTTCATAAGTCATCTCTGGTAAAGAAGTATCTATATCAGAAACCTAGTAATTGGATACTTCTTAGATCTTCCTTATAGTTTTTATAAGATATGGGACCTTGTAAGAAAACCAAGGCTTATTGCCAAAGAGAATTTGGGAGCTTCAGCAAAGAACTTGACCCATTAATAGTGTGCGTGTGCCACAAATTACATTGTGGTGTTCAAGAAAAAGGAGACAATTTGACTTTTAAAGCTCTATATTTAGCTATTATAACATAAAACCTAACAACTGATAAAAAGGTAATGGGATTAACCGCTCAATCAAGCTCTGTCAACCTTTCAGTCCTAATTATTTACCCAGAGCCAAATTGAGTTAAGATGCATGCATTGGTTTGAGGGTTTTGACACTTACACCTTCACTATAAACCAAATTCACCAGATATAACATATGTTACTAAATATCACAGCTATTCAGCTACAAGAATATCAAAATCGTCCATGCTCTATCTTTTTTAACTTAATCAAAAGCAGTTGACACATCAATATAAGCAATATTGCACTACAAACCACATTCAGATACTACAATATCTCTCAGCGTTGATCACCTTACAAAAGTATATTTCTTGGTATCTTTAACATTCCATAAGGAACTATAAAATGAATACCCCTCAGCAGCATATATATTCATGATATAAGTCTATAATTGGAACCAACAAAATGTAGATTCCATAAGATCACTATATGCTCAGATGGAAATATTTTTTTAAAAAAGTGTGACGGAAAAAGTTGCCTATCATGACCTCAGACATTGGATCTCCCAATAGATGAACTGATCTACCAGTTAAATCATAAAATAACTGCGATTAGTCGCCTAGCAATGTATGAAAGGGGCGTCAAAAAATATTGGTACAAGGAATAAACTTATTCCATTTTGAAGCCAGAGATGCGCCTAACACTCCATAGAATAAAGAATAGTAGGCTGAGTCTGGAATAGCAACCAGCCATTATACTCAACAAGAGATGTAAGTAGTTGCCAACATATTAGCAGTACTTTTGAAACTATCAATAACCTTTAAGAAGAGATATGACGCATTCAACGCCAAAAAGATTTCATAGATCAAGATATTGAAGCCCTAAAGAAAAAATGCATCTCAACATATACTGGCTTGGGAGATGTACTATGAGCAGAAATGACCACTAAAAATTAATCAAGAACTAAGTGATGTTACCAAATATTGAAAAATAATATTGATACCTTAAATCTTAATAACACGAAGTAAAGGCTGAGGTAACGGCGTTTTAGCTACTTAGGGTGCAGTTAGGCCACAAATAAGAGGACCAATTTGAATGAGAATGAAATATTGATAATAATAAACTGGATGTCATTGTCGATGTGGCCATAGGACTATACCCAGATAAGATTATTAGTTGATAATAAAACCCTTGGAAGAAATTTCTGTCCATAAAACATGAGTCAGACTCAGCAAGCCTTAACTGATGCGTTTATAGCCTTACCTCAATCCATTGAAATACTTCTCAATAAAGAAGTTTCTCTAGAAGACTTCAGAAATCCAGGGACTTATGTTGAATCATCTCAAGCTGTGTATGGGTCTGCTTCCCCAGAACTGATTTTTAAACTCTTTACGTATAAATTATGTTACCTTCCTAAGTTTGATCAACATGAAAAAATGCAATAGTTCCTAAAGATGTTAAAATAACAATACATAGGGCCAAAGTACTCTTTAAGGCAACCACTATGATAAACTTTTTGGATAAAGATATGACCATGTTATGCCATACTTACCAGAAAACAGCTAGAGCTTTTTTGAAATCAAAAAGTGTTTGGTAGTTGGATTTTGGCAGTCCTAAGAAAGTTTAAACATAAAAGGCCGATTTAATGTATATAAAGTTCTAAAAAGAAAGATACTACTACTGAGTTTCCCAACTTTTTTTATTATGAGGTACAAGTCTTGTTGAGATAGAAAGTGATGGAAGAATTTTACTAGATTTTGCGTCAAAAACGCTACTAAAGATTGCCTAAGCTACACCATTCCATGTTACCTGCTCTTGTTAGTTATCTGGAACCCCCATGATGATTGCCTGAAGAGATGATGTACCTTTGTATTATACGATGTGGAAGTCTAAGAAGGTCATTTCAGACCTTAGTAAGGTAACAAAAAAGAACATAGTAAGATTATTTTCTAAAGGCAGAAATATGTTTCAAGGTGGGGGGTTGCTAAAATAATTTGCTTAATTTGTGACTGAAGGAAATCATGCTGCCAAATGCTTAAAGAAGCAACTCAATGTGAACTATATAGCCTCTATTGAGGATGCTGGAGAACATTGAAAAGACAGATGGTTTTAAAGGGGGGTATCTCAATTGCCAACCATTCCTCTATCCCAAACCAATATGATGTAGGTACTAACCAGGCAAAATCTCTTTCCTCCAATGACGTTTACTCCAACAACATCGCTTCTATAGCGCATAGTCAACGCTCTTAATTGGAGAGAAAAGTCATACAGTTATATTTAAGCAATACACCACTAAAATTGATTAAAGAGTCCAAATTTAAAGAGGCTGAAGAATCTGATGACCTACCCTCACTAAAAGGGGTCAAAGTGGATTTACTTTAGAAGACTTTAATAATACATCTTTCTGACGTTAAAGAAAAAGTTAATCCCTTTTTATAAAGTTAATACTCCAGCTGTTATTAAATATAAATCAAATTTTATTTACATTACAAAATTCAATTTATACTAATATACACATTAATAGGATTTGAGTTTGCACTTTTGTTGAATTATTGCGCTCCAGTAGGTGTACCTTTGAGTCAACTTTTAAAAAGGATTAAGATCACTCCCTTTGTGAACGACTGCTAGCAATAAAGTATGGGTAGACTAAAAAATTTTAACAAAAGAGCATATACCACTTTATTGATTAGGTTTAAATTTCTTTAAAACAGTGTTTCTGATATAGTGCTGACCATCCACAGCTAAAATTTTTTTTGTAACAGTATAAATAATTTCTATGGAGATTTTCTCAACTAAGAGGAAATGTCAAGTTTATTAGAAAACTGTTGCTTTAGAACCTTTACTTGAAGACAGGGCTACACTCACTAATTATAACAACTTCATCAGTGTAATCTACACTAACTTATTAATCTCTTTAGTATTAGCAAAATTGAGCATTTTAGTCAACCACTTCCCTTATACATCTCTTAGAACCAAAGCATTCTTCTTTGTGAATCTTCATGCTCCGAGTTTTATCTGGAGAATAGCGAGTTGTGACCACAGGAATAACTTTAAACTACCTGAAGGTTTTTTAGGTGAATAATATTTTTTGGAAACAGTTGCAGATTAACACTCATGCTGCGCTTAAAATAATAACTTCTGGACATAAGCACTTTTTTGTTTGCTTTACTAGTTTAACCTCCCCAATAATTACAGTGGTTAAAGGACAGAGGTTGAATATGTACACCTAGTTCCATTATATGAAGTTGTATCAATTGAAGGTTTTGTAGCATTATTTGAGTTTGGGCTACCTGACAAGAACCAAATGCGTTTGCTGTTATCCCAAGCAAACGTCATGGATGTCTAACAGATTAACAAAAGGATCAAGATTAAGCTTTACTGAAGAAACATACACAGATATTTGCCACCTAAAAGTATGTTTTTGGGTTCACTAGAGAAGTCAACAATATATATAATGACAATGCTAGTGTCATGGTTAAATTACATGAATATAGGAGCGGACCACAAAGACAGAGGAGATGGACCAAGCCAGAGGAGTCAAATTGACCGCCCTCCTGGGTAGATTAACTTTAGAAAAACATTGGGCTGGGGCCAAAAAGGCTCAATTCATCCCCAGGAATCGCGTGATGGGGGCTCAGGCATTAAAGCAAAGGAGTTTAAAGTTAAACATTATAGTTTAAACGAGGACAGTTCTTTATGTTTAATTTTCAATTGGGGTGACATTCATTTTCAAAATTTAGTATTACAAATACTGGGGGTGTTTAATTACTATCAAAATCTCAAGTTTGTTCTTATTTGATGTACAAGCCTGTTATTAGTGGGGAACTTGTTCTATTGGTAGAGTTGACTTTAAAAACCAACAGTTTGATTGAGGCCTAGATTTTCCAAATTTCCTAAAATTAGTTTCGCCACTTAAACTCTCCGTTAATCATCTCCTTATGATAAAGGAACTTTTATTTCATCTATATTGATCTACCCTATGCTACCTATTGTTGGCCTTGTAGGATAATTCTTTATAGTGGTATACTTGATTTTTTACACAAGCTCAGAGTGTATTAGCACTATATTGGGTGCGTGCTCTTTACTGTTATTAATATCTTTTTTGTAATATTTAGAGACACCCTCCTCACATTAGACCCCCAGCCCTCCTATTTTGGATCATTGAAATTTATTATATGTGGGTTTTCGCTTAATGGTGAGGAAGTGTGCTGTCTTTGCACCATGGTTCTGATGCTTTTGTTCTTGGCGTCAACGTTCATTTTAGTGGTGGGCCAGCTTGGCATTTCATTTTTTGCTGTTAATGGTGCGACTCCCATCCTTTTTGTGAGTAATTGGTGGTTTTGGACCATTTGAAGCCCTCTTGCTACGGTTTCCCATTTTTCCACCACTTCAATTAATTATAATAATACCATCCCTACTTGACTCATATGACGATGAGTGGCTGCATCAGCTTTACCCTAGGCTCCAACCTGGGTGTTAGTCATTTGGAAATGAAGTCTAGATTGGAGGAGGTGATGGGAGATTAGAGCATTTCCTGGAGGAGGGCCAACCTGTGCTCTTCACCTTCAGACCCTTCTGAGGATCGTTTGTTCCCAGTCAATTTGCCATTTTTGGGGCTTCTATTTATATGAAATTAAGTAGGTCTCATGCTTACTGTGTCCTGACATCATCAAAGCATCATTATTCATTTAGATCATAATTGGCTGGTCATTGGACACTCAAGGGTGGTGGGATCCGCTTGCATCCTCCCATCCTTTAATTAGTGCCTTTGTTCATAAAATCTCCACCAAAGCTAAAGAGAGGTTTGTTAATTTTTCCATGGATTTTTGCTAATGATGGCCCCTATATACTGGCCTTAGAAACACCACTTTACATTTGCAACTAAAGGCATCCATTGCTTTCTTGCCTTACTTTTTGGGAGATCATGAGGATTGGCAAAGGCCTGGACAAGATAGCTTATATAAATGTTTCTGATAATTGGCCACGGAGGTTTCACTGGAATTCACCCTTATAAATACCACTAACAAATAGTATAAATTCTCTTTTTGCACTTGGCAGCTTCAGGTATTCTTTACCTTCTTTTTGGAAGAACGTGAGTCAGCAGGGGGATGAGGCTGATATTTTGATTATTTATTTCATATAAATGGTTGTGAGGGTTTCACTGGTGGCATTTCTATATGTACTGCTCCTAGAAAAGTCTGAATTCTTTTTGCAGCTGGCGGTGTCTGATGCTTTCATACCTTGCTTTCTGAGGGGAGTGTGGGTTGGCATGGAATCAAGGAAGATAAAAATGAAATATTTTCATATATTTCTTCACAAAGGTTTTACCCGTGACAACCACTATATAATCAGCCTTGGAAAGCCTAGTATTTTTGTTAAAAATAGAGGCACTTTCCAGTGCCACGCTTTCCCACTTGGGCCCCTAAGTGTCAGCAGAAGTCTAGCCCTGACGTTTTTATGAAAACTTCATCAATTGAGCGCCCCATTTCCAGATTTTCATTCCCCAGAATGATGTGAACCCTCAGAAGAAGGGAGTATCGCTTTTTCAGCAATGAATAATGGGGCACAGATGAATATCACGTCAGTCATGGTGCTTCTACAACTAGAAAATGCCATTTTCGCAAAACTCATATATGCAAATGATCTCTTTTTAATTTCTTCTTAAAGCTGTCCTGAGATAATATCAGTATATTATATCATCCCTAAGAATTTTTTGTTGACCCCCACCATGATTGAACGAACTCAGGGGGTAGAAAGCATTTTAATAAAGGCATATGGCAATAGGTATGCTATTGCAGGAAATGTTTCTGGGTATGTCCCATCAGTCAAGAATGTGACTAAATATTCCACTCCCTTTTTTGGTATGAAAACACATCCTGGTGGAATTATTATGCTTGAAGCTGATTTTACCCTGGGTTTGGCAGCGTTAATTGCATATAATAATAAATGTTCTGGATACTTTTTTTCAGCTACTCTTTCATGTTATTAAGGGATTTCTAAGACAACAATTTCAGTGGATATTGGTGCCTCAGAGAATTTTATTAATCTGGACCTAATTGACTACCTTTGGTTGCACTACTTACCTGGTGGTATGGTCAGGGCAGGGGCCTCACATGGTATTCCCACCTTGAAGGTTCAGGGCCGTGTTGGTTATCAAATTGTTATGTTTCACTTGGTTGACCATTTCTTGGCGGTTAAAAATCTGCTGTACTCAATTATTTTGGGAGTGAGTTAGTAGCCTGAATTTGATGTGAAAACAAATTTGAAGGCCAATACCTTAACTTTGTTTTTATAAGTAAGAATGTATTAACAATTCCCATGTCAGATAGTAGCGCTTTGAGAAACTTGCCATATTGGCTCAATTTACATACGCTTAGTCTTGCGCCTTTTCTGAAGCTCACACCTGAAGCACCCCTACCTCCTGTTTGAAAGGGTTGGAGTCTTCGTTTGATTCAGCTTCAGCAAATGCTTTAACTGATCACTTGAAGTTTGATTGTGATATTAAGCTCACAGTTGACTTAATTCACATCTCCTCCCCAATTTATTCTTTGACTTTGTGGGAAGAGGCATCATTAGATGTTTGGGTTACAGATAAATTGCCAAGAAGCTTTTTTAGGGTACTTATCCAGTATGCTCACCACTACTTATTTTAGAAAAAGTGAATAATACACTATGCCCTTGCGTAGATTATGGTAACTTGAACAATGTGACCATACTCCAACTTTATTCCAATCCACTGAAGGCACAAACTGCACGCTATGTGGAGAAGGACAAAGTTTTCTCCAAGCTAGACTTCTTGAACGCTTTTAACCAGAATTGTATCAAGAAGAGACAGGAATAGTACACTGATTTCCATACCAGGAAGGGGATTTTTAAATTCTGGATCATGCCTTTTGAGCTCAATAATGCGCTCGCAATTTTCCAACGTCATATTGGTGCGGCCTTGGGTGAATTGTTAGGGGTATGCGCTGTGGCCTGCATGGATGACATCTTGGTGTTCTACCATGATCAAGAATCCCATGAGGTCCACCTGCGGCAGGTGGTGGAGCATTTGAGTGCAGAGAATTTGACGCTGAAGATTAGCAAGTGTGAGTTTTTCAGATCTCATGTTACTTTTTTGGGCAACATCATATTTGACAAAGGCTACTTGATCACTCCGGATAAGTAGAAGGCAATCTGCAATTGGCCCACCACATCTTCAATTAAAAAGTTGAGAAGCATTTTGAGGACTTGCACCTTCCTTATAAAGTTCACGCCAAGTCTTTCTGATGTGGTGGCGCCCTTTTATAAGGCAAGTGGAGCCATGGTGCTCCAGTGGTCCCCTGTTTTTCAGGATGCCTTCCAAGCGGTAAAGTGCACCCTGCTGTCCAAGTCCATCCTTCACCATGTAGATACCAAAAATGAGTTTATTATGGCTTCTAATGTCTTCAACTTCACCATAGCGGCTGCCCTATTACAATTAGGCGAGGATGGAATAGAGCATCTGGTGGGATATTTTTCTATAAAAAGGTCCTTAAATGAGTAAGAATATGCCGTTTATGACAAAGAGTTATTGGCAGTGGTTGAGGCGCTTACTAATGGCGTCATCATACTCATGGCTCATCCCAATCATTCCACGTTTGTATAATTCACCATGCCTTGTTGTACTACCACATACCTCATGTCTAAAAACCCCAGCAAACCCTCTGGCATGAGTACCCTGGCTCAATTTGTGTTCTCTTATGAGTTTACAAAAGGTAAGAAGAATGGTTTGGCAGATGCTTTGAGTTAAAACCCTACATTAGCTCTAGATCCTTAGGAGGTAGAGGTACACAATTTCCACTTGATGATCCCGCCAGGTAAGATTGTGTCCCAACATTTCTCTCCTATAGTTCACGTGCTCGCACTTACTTATCTGGAATCGCAGAGGAATATGGTATGTTCTGAAAGGTAGTTCTTTCACAATCTTAGTCAGCAGAGTATACTATGGTACTGGCTAAGAGCGCTTTGAATTGGGAGGACTTATCCAGGGGATATCATGTAAAGGATGAGATGGTGTGGTTTCAGGGACGCCTATGGGTTCCTGCCGGACCATTCTTCCTGGAAATCAACTAGGAACATCATGAAGGGATCACCGTTGGACACCCTAGAAAGGTGAAGACCCTGATATGATCTGTGGCACTTATAATTGGAAGGGATTAGCTGCGCAGGTTGCCAGGTATTTTAGAGAGTGCCTTTCTGCAACCAAATGAAACCAAATCACTAGCCCCTCACAGGGTTGTTAGTCTAATTCAAAAGTCCAAAGGGCCTAGGACTTACTTATTGGTGGATTTTATTGTAGATTTACTGCTTATGAAGGCTAAGATGCCATCATGGTAGTGGTGGACCTTTTTACAAAGTTCGCCCACTTTATCCCCTGTAGACCCACAGTAACCTTGACGGAGATGGCTAGGCTTTTTGTGTCTCATGTGTTTGCCCTTCATGGGATGCCCCAGGAGATAATTAGCTATCATGGTCCTCATTTACCTCTGTTTTTTGGGAAGAGTGTGTAAGAAATTTCATATTCGTTCCTGACGTTCTATTGCCTATCACCCCCAATTAGATGGGCAGACTGAACGAGTGAACCAGTGCCTGGAACAGTTACTGCGGTGTTACACTGCTTTGGACCATTCAGATTGGGTTTCCCACCTTCCCATGGCTCAATTTAGATATACCAAAGCTTAACATGCATCCATTGGTTGTTCCCCCTTTTCGCCAACTATGAGTCTAACCTGCCTTCAACATGGAGCCCAGCTGTGGATCCAAAGTGGAAGCAGTGATGGACTTTGCTAAGACTATCAAGAAATTACACCAGGGGGTGAACACGAATTTGGATGCAGCTATGCAAGCTTATAAGGAGAAAGCTGATGGTAAGATATGGGTAGGTCCTGCATACAAGGAAGGGGATTTAGTTATAATTGATTCTAGAAACATCTTAATCAAGCAGCCATTCAAAAAGCTGGGACCAAAGATGATATGGCTTACCATATTTTCAGAAAGGTGGGCCAAGCTTTGTACCACTTGGATCTATTCTCATCAGCTGAATCTTTGCCGTTTTTATGAAATTAATCTGACGTTGTTTAAGGGCACACCACCAGAGACTCCAGAGGCTTATCTCATAGATGGGGCGCCAGAGTGGGAGGTGGAGGAAATTGTAGCCTCTTGTCAGGTAAGAAAGAGGATTGAGTATCTGGTATCCTGGAAGGGATTTGATGCAGAGGAGAACAGTTGGGTACCGGCATGTGATTGTGCCTATACCTAAGATCTAAATTGAGGTTTCCCATTAGCGTTTCCCTGAGGCAGAAGGTCCCAAGTCGAATCAAGATATCACCGCAATGAAGCTGGCTCCTGCCCACTAGAGCTTTTCCCTGGCAAAAGCCCCCTGGAGGAGGTTGGAGGCCCAAAAGAACGAGAGGGTAATGTCATGGTTACATGTCATAATTGAGGTAACAGACTGTAGAGACAAGGCTGGACGTCAGGAGGCCAAAAGGATTAAGTTACAAGGCCTCTCTGACCTAAAAAATACCTTGGACCAACTCTGGTTCATGCAAGATATGCGCAAGTTGGTCCTGTGGATTTTGTTATGCTCAGTCCTGCGTTACATCCAGGGCGTTAAAACGCACCAGCTACGTTATTAGTTAGGATGGTTTCTTATGGTTACTTGTAAACATGTCTTAAAACCCGTTCCATTTACAAAATTTCCAAATTGGGACGAATTTACTTGCAATCAATAATTCAAGTTCACACAATCTCGAGCTACAGTATAATTCCAGAAGGTAGTGTGCACTTATTGGTTAATTTAGGCTTAGCACAACTCTTGCAGATTGACATTTCTCCCCCCAACTTTTAATAATATTACCTCAAGACAAATTTCCTTATTGGTCGACTTTCTTAGATAAAATCTCTGCTAGTTGACGTTTTTGTATGGTCCCTTGGGAGAACCGTGCGTGGACCTCCTCAAGGAGGTCTCTAACAACATCAGCCACTTTAATTTAATAAAATTAATACCCATATCTGGTGCACCACTGGGCCGCCCTGGTCCCCTCCTTATTGAGGCACTCAAGCACCCCAACAGAGATCTCCACTTATTTATGGTTTCCTCTTTGTAGTGCAACCAAATTCTGTTGTTTATATTTTTATCTTCATTATACTCCGTGTTGTATAGCCTTTCCCTGGGTCCCTCTTGCTCTGGCACCTTCCGTGGTGTTTGTTTCCTATCTTACTAATGACTAGTTCCCCTGTGGTGTGTCTTTGTATCCTGCACCACCTATCTGAGAATGAGAAAATTAAAGACGCTCTCCTGACAATCTGGGTGCTTAACAGGCTAACTGTGGCTTAGTAAAGTCAATTAGCACTTAATTTCACTAGAAACCCCATTCATATAAGAAATTATTAGTGTATTTAAAAATGATAGTGAAGTCAGAACCTTGTATCTAGATGTTTGAGTAACGCCAGATAAGCATCTAAAGCACGCGAGTTATAAGGCTCAACTATCCAGTTCTTGATTTTATAAACAATGGTGAGCATATAATTCAGCTTTTTGTAATCTAGATAACGTCATTTTAACATGTGCTCTAGTACAAGCACTGATTGGATGTAATTATATCAAAACTTACTTCTTTTTATGCCACACTTTGCCAAAAATAATTTCTGTTGTAAAAATGCCTTTTCCATTATTAAACACTCCAAACTTTTTCATCAGATGTATATCTTCTTTATTGTTTCCTGTGAACAAATTATTGTTATGTTGTGTCTGTATAAACATTAGTTACAAGCTTCCTACCTTCTTCAAGACTTTGATTTAAATTAGTTGTAAAGCTTATTTCAAGTAGCAGGTGAATGGCTCTTATAAAGATTTTGAGGAAGATGTAACTTTACTAAGATGGCGACGTCTTCAACTTCTCCTGATAGACAAAACACATACTATTTACACCCAAGGTTTCCTCATCATCACATTATTTTGGCTTCCTAGCCTGTTAGAATCTTAGTAACATTCTTATCTTTAGGAGCATGTTTTTACTCTTTACATTGTTTAGGTAATTGCCTCAAAGGGTGTCCATTTTTCTGCACCAGAAACATGTGCACTATCTGGTAAAGTCTTTTCAAGCTTTAAAATATTTTGTTTCTGAGAAGTCAGGATTTTCTTGTGTGATATACACAGTCCAAGTGGTTTTGAGGATGCATCTAGAGAAGATTACCTGAAAACATCCGTTCCCAATCTGGTAAGTACTAAGTGAACTGACCATTTCTTCCTTTACCTCATTTAGATATAGTCACCTTAAGTGGTGGCGTCCAAAGTTTTCTAGGATATTCCAACTCATTCAAACTCATAAAACACCATGTTGAGAAACGCTCAAATAATGAAATTGATGTTTGTCCATTGAAAAGATCCCTTTTATATAATCAAAATTTATATAAAATGTAAAAAAAATTTAATAGTTGGTGAAGAGATTAATAAACCCCATATATAGCCAGCAATGAGCGAAGTTATTTTACACTAGCCGTCCAAGGTCCTTGTAACAAATTTTGCAACCTGCTACATCAGGGCTCCGACAGTGTTCCAGGCCAAAAAGTATGAGTACTGCTGACCTTTTCTGATTTGATTTCATAAGCATGCTAACCTCCTACAAGTCCACATCTAAACCACCAACTCAGCAGACCAACAACTTCGCCTTGGCGCCATTAGCCCCTTTTTGGAGTGCACCGTGTGGTCCTCATCCCCCTTCCTGGGTGGCCCAACCCCTTGCTACTTCTCCCTCATGGCCAATCGCCAGCCCAACTTTGGTGTGCACTGGCAAGTCCATCCCCCATCCTGGGGGCCATGGATATCATGCTATACCACCCTCATGGCTGACAGCCATCAGCCCATTATTGTTTATGGCTGGTTGGCCAAATCCCATTGGGGTTTCTTGTAGGCTGACGTATGTGTGCTGGCAGCATCAGCTACTGCAGGCGCGTCACCCTGCACCTGCCTCAGGGATCTCCTGTCCCATCTTCTACCAAGCTAATTCATCAAAAGGATAAAAAGATGGGCGAAAAAGAAATGTTTATTATGAGGGAACTACAACTATTTATACTTAGGCTTCTCTCCTATTCAAACCCCATCATCATTCCATGCCAGGACCTCATCCAAGCGTTGTCCTTTCATGACACTCACTCACTCCCTCCTAATACATTCTTCCCAAACTCCAGATATTAATTTGACTCATCCTCAACATCAGTTGTTGATCAGTCATATATAAGTTACTATTGTAAAACATTATCAAATATCCTCAGCATCAGTCACTGGTATACAGAATTGTAGGTGGCAGAATCATCATTGCTTGTTCTCATAAATAAACTTCAGCATTCCACCAACAGAATGATTATTCTTGGCACAAGTCACTGGCTAATTCCTAAATGACTAACTGATTGAATCATCCTTTGCATTAATTGCCAGCGATCCTGATAACCTAATCATCAAAGTATCATTCTAACAATAACCCTTCTTTGATTAAACTCTCAATTTATCATTGGTGTAAATTGCCAGTAAATCTTAATTTAATATTAACAGTTAGTAGATCTTCCTTGTCTTTTAGTCGCCAGTGATAAAAATAACATTAATTGATGTTGGGGTTGGCCCCAACAAAATCAGCCTTTGCGGAACCATTGAAAAAGCTCAACCCAAATAGATGAGGAGCACAAATTGGGTCATATATTTTTTATAGAAACTAGGTAATTGCCATTCCGCTGAGACTGACCAATCTTGACCCTAATTTTGAAAACTAGGGTAGGAATCCATTTGCTTAATTTTCTGACTGTCCTATTATAGCCAATAGCTAAAAAGATTTTATGATTAATATGAATGGTGATATTAAATAACAAGCCCCTTTATACCTTGGGTCAGTATATTATAATGATAGCCACAAGTGACAGCCAAACCTCAGCTTTTACCACCAATGACAGCTAAACTATTATCACTCAGTCAAAACCATATTTCTATCATCTGAGCATCAGCATCTAAAGTAAAAGATTGTCAATTTTGAGAATGTAAATTTCAGAAGAATTATCAATGGTATTTGAAGACCCACAGGTGCCTTAAGAGTCACTTGAAGCATCAGGACATCAATGAGCTCAATTATATAAACCATGAGCTAAAATATGATCTAATATTTAGACCAAGAAGATCCAGTATAACCAAGGAGATGAATTACATCAACCCTAAAACTAAGATGAAATCACACATAGCCTATTGAGAGTGCCAGATTCTGGTGGTTGACTTGAAAATAAACCTTCGACAACCATCAGATTGGGCCAATTATCATTTCAATGCTCAAGCTAACGCCTATACTCTCACCTCAAATTCTATTGCAATTACATTTTTGAGCCAAATATCTCAATTTAAATTCAATCAAGTACATTATCAATATACTTAAGCCAAATATGCCCAAACATTATGGCCAATTATCTATGCATCAAATTTTGGCAATTGGTCCCAATTATTATGAACACAATCAACTAACTAGTATACAAAATCGTTTGGACTGACATGAAGTTAACATCTAAAAGTCTTATGGAACATCAGACAAACAAAAAAAGTAATCACTTTTCCACCCTAGGGCAAAATTTGTATGTTGATCCACATAATTGGCATGATAGCACTTGCACATGACTGTTTGAAAGAGAGTACCTAGTGCTATCGAGAGAGAGGCCTGCTGAAGTCCCAATCAGGGGTACATCATCTACTTTAATTGATGTAAGAATTTCACAGAAGGTGTATTTCATCAGCAGTATGATGAAACTCAAATCAAGAAGATCTTAGGACAATTTTGCATGCTTTTATCACAATTTTTGTACCTGAAATCCTCCCAATTTTGAGGAGTATTTTGCCACCAATAAACCTAGAAAAGGTCTCAGACATATCAGTTCAAGGACTGAATTGAGGTGGTAAAATATCTGTTGAAATTGCATGCTCAAATGTGGCCAGGAGATGCCCTAAAGGTATAAATACCGGCGCCTGGTCTAATGACTGATTATTTAATAAATACCATCTAATAAAAGATATATTCTATCCTTTTCCTAGTCTTATCATAATCCTAACTTTGGAGAAATGTTGACAAGCTAGAAGCGCCAAATCCACAGCTTGTATATCCACTTGCCTTGGAAGAAGTTTCAAATATGAAGGGAAAATTACGCCCAAAATTGGCCAGAAGAGTCGGGGCAATCATAACAAGCTTAGTGAGTTTTTTAAATGGTTTGAATACCATAAACCACTGGCAAAATTGAGGATCAATTGGAGGAACTTTATCCCAATTAAGTGCGCAGGATAATAAAAAACAAGCGAGCAATGTTCAAATTTTCGCAGAGAGCCTACTAAGAATTATTAGCTGATTCTTTAGGCATACATATAAAGCCTAGAATTTTCTTTTTATTTTACATACAATTTACATAATTACAAAACTTGCCTGTTTTTTAATATCACAGAATTTAATTTCTGTTGTTTGCCATCTTTTATTGCTTTTAATAAATCTATGGAAAATCAGACTAAGCCTAAAAGTCCATTAAAGGTTAAGAGGGTCCAAATGAGCTTAAGAGAATTCACCATCAAGTATTGTTTAAAGCTTAACATAATTAAACATTCTTGGACCATGAGTAACTGTCTTGATGTAATGAAGATTAGAACTTCTGAATGTCCTGATAATTTACCATGTGAATAAATAATATATTTATTGCTAGTGAATTACACGTTTCAATTAGCATCATTTGAGAAAGAAGGTCATTTGCATGGTAACATATGATGTATTGATAAGCTCAAAATACCCTTTATCCACAACTTCTGCACTTTAAGAGGTAACATGAACTTAATTGAGACAAGTACAATTTTTTTGGCTACTTCATGATCAGTAATGCCACCTTCATTTTATGATTATCTTGAGCACTTCACTACTCTGAAAGAAAAAAATTTCTATCTTTAGCCATATATCCTTCTCAAATCACTTGTTAATCACTTACTGCGCTTAAAGATACAGATTATTTGATGAACGAGCTTTAGGAGGATGTAAGCACTTCATTAATCATTGTTTAATGAAGACCTGCAATCTTCCATTTGTTGGATATAACATGGTTTTAAGATATTTAAAATCTATGTTTATTCGTCCACTGAGGGTAACTGGATTTACCACTAAATTAGGTAACTTAACATGAGAAACGTTCCCATCTGACTGGAACTATAAGGGTGTCACCTTGAATCTGATCTTTAAGTTCTGACAGGTCTTAATCATTCTTGGCTTCAAAACTTATGCTTTCTGATTGAGCTCATCTACAATCTTTCTCAGATCTGGCTCATAACTTCGTTTTAATATTTCAAATGTTCTATGTAACTCATAATCTCTTTATACTACGCTTTTCCTCACTCAGGTTAGGTGACTTGTTATCCATTGTAATAGCTTTCCACGCGCCATTATTATGTACTTCCAGTTATCTGATATATATGCTGGTTCATCTACTCTGCATTCCATTTCTTTCATATAGCAAGAATAAGATTTTGATCCGTTGAAATAATTCAAACCCACTGCCTCCATAATTGAGGCTAATACTGATTTATTAAATCTCTTTCAGTATGAGGTCTCAAATATGATTATATTGTTTTTTTCTTACGCATCAAAGAGCTTCTCACAAGTGGCATCAGCGCCTGTAATAAACACCAATTGTGGTAAACTGGCCTAGGATTACATGGCA
This sequence comes from Massospora cicadina, assembly GCA_022478985.1. Taxonomy (NCBI): domain Eukaryota; kingdom Fungi; phylum Entomophthoromycota; class Entomophthoromycetes; order Entomophthorales; family Entomophthoraceae; genus Massospora; species Massospora cicadina. Next base: position 90,259 of record JAKSZP010006752.1, read on the forward strand.
AAGCACTTGGTAAAGTAATAATGGTGTTATAACTTTTAATCACTTTCCAAATTTAACATGGTTGAGAATTAGTGTTGACCTATCATACAAGATCAATCTTTAGCATACCCACATATTAACTCACCGCCACAAAGCCTTTATTCTTTTGGTAATCAATACTTGTTAATCTGAAATTATACATTTTTCTATCCTTTAATGAAGCAAACCCTAATATTACAAAGTTTTTATGCCACACCGCCTGCTTCTTGGAAGATTGATATCTATTGTTCTGCTATCAGACAATCTTCCAACCCTATTTGAGTTGAACCCTGGTATCTCATAGACCTCGCAGATTCAATTCCAAAGTCTTTCAAAAGATCAATTCCCATCAATCTGCCATTGGATACTTTGCCAACCCTGCCTGAGTTGCATTCTGATTTTACATAGATCTCACCGCTGCACCGCCTGCATCTTTTAGTAGATAAACTCCTATAAATTTGTTATCAGACATTTCAAAAATTCTAGATTAGTTGGACATTAATATTACATAGCATTTACAATTGCACCACAATCATTTTTTGGTAGATTGACTCATTAATCTGCCATTAAATATTTCACTAAACCAGATATCTCTATTTTCAATTACCCTCCATCTTGTGCCTTGAGCCCCATTCCATTCCATTCCTTTCAAATTATATCCATTTATTGCTACCTGGCCATTACAGTTATTTACCTTCCATCAATTAACCTAACTTTTTTCCAAAAAAACTTCACCTGATTGATATATATTAATTTCCCAATCTATTGCAAATCAAGCCTTGGAGGTGGGTCCATAAAGGTATTAGCAGGATAAAATTGGTTTAACCCAGAAGGTTTAGATATCTCAGAGTAGAAAATTGAACTGAGCAACTTCAAGATACCAAGGAGCATAATGGGTATGTAAAGTTAATGAGGACTAGAGGCCACAACATTTTAACTCACTGTAAACAAAAAGTACGGAAGTTCTATTTTGATAGGTGTGATGGACGAGGTCTCTGAACACTGTCACAAAGCAGTTAGGCAAGAGTGCCCAGGTAAGTGCCCACAGGCAGGATAATCCTGCTGTGGAAATGTCCCTTGTCTGACTATGTGGGAAGCGCTTTACTATGAAAGTTTGCGCCACAGTCAGGACTATACTGGCACTCAGCAAGAGGGTTTGACCCCCAGAAAGAGCATATAAAGACTCAATGGCCTTGTCAAAGTCTGTGCTGTGGTCCATGTGCATTTTCCCTTAAGGCCTCAATAAAAACTGAATTCTGATTTCAAAATTTTTTTAGAATTTAATAAGTTTATTTAAATATTATAGAAGATGAAACTGCTTTACACAGTTTTGTTAGCTCAGATTTATACTGGGCTTAGGGAGAAGAGTGAGTCTTGTTCTCCGCAGAGTCCGCGGGCATCTTCTTGATGACAGGCGTAACCTGAGGATCTAGACCCTCAATTTCCTTGTTGAGACCCATTCCAGAACTAGGATTGGGTACCCTCACGGTTGTGGAAACTTTTCCTCATTTATTAATCAGCTTCAAATAGTTCTTGAAGCCCAGGCTATTCTCTTCATCTGTATTCCTAGATATCACTAACAGGGGTTTGGCAGCATCTGATTGGCCAGAGCGCCATTTATGAAGGTTATCCTCATCGCTCTTTTTAGTAATATTCTGTTTAGCGGCATCTGGTTTGCCAGAGCACCATTTATAAGGATTTTCATCCTTGTTGATACATTTTGGGACCTCAGACTTGGCTGCACCTGGTTGGCTGGAAATTTGTGTCTGAGGGTCTGCTCCCTCGTTACTGCATTTAGTAATATTCAAATTGACGGCATCTGGTTGGCCAGAGCACCATTTACAAGGATTTTCATCCTTGTTGATACATTTTGGGACATTGGACTTGGCCACATCTGGTTGGCCAGAAATTTGTGTCTGAGGGTCTGCTCCCTCATCGCCACATTTGGTAATATTTTATTTGGCAGCATCTGGTTAGCCAGAGCGCCATTTTCAAGGCTTTCCTTCCTCGTCAGCCTCATGATTTTCATTTGCTTCAATTTTGAGGCATCTGATTCATCAGATTGCCATTTACAAAAATCGTAGCTATCATGCTCCTCTCCCTTGGCCTCAATCATCTCCCTAGGGAAGATTAGAGCAATGTGGCGGTCAGGCAACGCCTTGACCGTTACATCACCCCCCCAGATGAGAGCCTCCTCTGATTCCAGAACTCCTCCACCTTCTGCGAGCAGTTGCTGCAGTCATTGGCAGTCTGCCAGGTAGACTCTTCCACCGAGTAACCTACCCATTTGACTAGATACCAACGCTTTTTTGAGAGATCTTCATGTCCAGGATTTCCTCCACCTCATACTCAGCCTCTCCTGGGTTTACCAAGTGGACTGGCTCCAGTTTCTCTGGAAGAGGGCCTTCAAACTTCTTCAGTTGTGAGACATGCAGTACTGGATGCATTCAAAATCCAAAGGGAAACTCCAGTTTGTACGCCACTTTGTTTACCTGGTGGAGGACCTTTAATGGGTTCATAGCGACTGGTCCAGATTTCCTGCATCTTTCAGGAACTAAATAATTTTTTGCGTTGATCATCACTAGGTCTCCTTCCTTTAGCACTGGGGCCTCAGATTGGTGAGTGTCAGCCTTCTTCTTCTGTGCCTCTATCGCTTTTGTTAAATTCACATGTAGGGTTTTCAGGTTTTCCCTCATTTCCAATGCCAGGTCATTTTCCGCTGGGTTTGGACCTCTGGGGTGGGTTTCCACCATCTTTGGGTGGAACCCGTGGTTTGACATGAAGGGCGACATTCCCATTGATGAATGTGCTAAGTTATTGTAAGCAAATTGGTCTAGTTTCAGACAGTCCATCCAGCGTTCCTGTTAGGTGGTTATGCAGAATCGCAGATACTGCTTGAGGACTTGATTGACTCGTTCCATATGGCCATCTGACTGAGGGTGATAGGCCGAGGATCTGCACAGTTTGATCTGAAGATTTTTGAGTAGGTGTTGTCAGAATTGGGCGATGAATTGTGGGCCTCTATCTGACACTATCTCCACCGGTTGGCCATGGCGAGCAAATACCTCTTTAATAAAGATCTCCATCATGCCCTTTGCTGTGATTTTTGAGGTACACGGAAAGAATTCCGCGTATTTGGTCATTCTGTCTACTACCACCATCACAGCATCATACCCCTTCAATTTTGGAAACCCCACTATGAAATCCAAACTCAGTGAGGACCATGGCATTTCCACAATCTGGAGTGGTTTATGTTTCCCCAAAGGCTTCTGTCTAGCATGCTTGGATTGGGCGCATGGTACACATTTTCAGATGTACTCCCTCATGGCGCTTGGCATCCCTGGCCATGAGTAACTTTAGGCCAAGAGCTCTATCATTTTCTCATTCCCAGGGTGTCCCGCCAAGGGGTGGTCATGGAATTCGCTTATCGCCTCCTCCTGGAGCTCGCGGCTGGGCAGCCATGGGCGCCCTTTGTGGAGGATAAGGCCCTTCTTTTTTCAGAAATTCCTATGCTGTTCATTCTCCACCCCCTCCTCCAGGTCCTTCCACAGTGTGGCCCCATATTTCGAGCTTTGCTGGGTGGCCCGGAGCTTGACCTTCAGTTCATGGGTGGCATTTTAGATGACGGCTAACACATTTGAGGGCTACATAGTTGCTGTGTTGTATGCATCCAGCTCCTCCCTTGTGAAGGACTTTCCAGGGTCCCTGCTTAGGAGATCTGGGATGAAGTTGCTCTCCCCAAGCTTGTACACAATCTTGAAGTCATAAGGCGCCAGCTCTAGGTGCCACCTGGCCTGGCGCTGGTTCATGCGCTTTGGACTCTTGTAAAATTTGAGGGCGCGGTGGTCAGTTCTGATGGTGAAGGGGTGTCTGGCATAGAGTAGGTGATGCTTACATTCCTCCAAAGCTGATACTTTCGCTAGGAGCTCCTTGTCATATACAGGATAGTTCATCTCAGCGGGCAGCATTTTCCTGCTAAAATAGCTTACAGGATGGTCTACCCCATCTTCCCCCTCTTGCAGCAGAACTGACCCAATTGCAAAGTTTGAGGCATCAGTTTCCACTATGAAAGAGCGGTTGGCTTCAGGGAGGGCTAGTACTGGTGCCTTCATGAGGCTCTCCTTGATGGTTTGGAAATCTTTCTCCTCCTCTTCTCCCCAATGGAACGGCATCTGCCCTGTCAAATGGGTTAAGGGTGCCGCCATCTTGGAGAGGACTTTTTCAAACCTTCATAGGAAGTTCACCACACCCAGGAAGCTTCTAACACCATTTCTATCTTTAGGGGCTGGCCACTCCCTCACTGCCTTCAACTTGTCAGAGCATATGGCTGTTCCCTTTTGGAAGACTACGTTCTCCAAGAAGGAGACATATTCCTTGTAGAACTCACATTTTGATGGCTTCAAGTGGAGGTTCGCCTTATTAAGGGCCTCCAGAACGCTCAGCACATCGCTTTTGTGATCCTCTTTGGTCTTTGAGAACACAAGGATATCATCCATATATGCCACACAACATTTCCCAATTAGGTTTCCTAGGGCGTTGTCTATGGTACGCTGGAATACTGCTGGGGAGTTCTTGAGGTCAAAGGCATCACCTTGTACTCAAAGACCCCTAAGTGGCACTTGAAAGCCGTATACTGTTGTTGTTCTGCGATTACAGGAACTTTGTTAAATGCATCTACCAGGTCCAACTTGGTGAAAACCTGACTACCTGAGATCATCTGAGAGATGGTCTCCATCAATGGAATGGGGTAGGGGTTGGACTCGGTTATTGCATTCAGCCGTAAATAATCCATACACAGGTGGAGCTCGCCACTTGCTTTTGGGACTAGGAGTATAGGTTACACCACTGGAGACTTGGAGGGAACGATCAACCCACGCTCTAGCATTTCATTGACATAAATTTCTAGGGCAGCCTTCGCTTTCAGGTTCAAAGGGTAGACGGGGCAACCCTTGGGAAACTCCACATCCTTTTTGAACTTGAAAGTAAAAGGGAAAGGCCCATTTGGGGTTGTTAAAGGAGCTTGGTTCTTCTGGAACAGGTGGGTGTATGTGCTAAACTCTTTAGGAATGTCCACCCCTGGCTCCAGCCCCAATACTGCGTTCATCCCAGGCTTCCCTCCACCAGTGGTGAAGAAATCTAGCGCCACTGGAGGTTGGTCCTTGTGGTGTAGCATGACCAGGCGCTCCTGCAGTTTTAACTGAGGGGAGTACTTGTGCCACCACTGCATGCCCAGGATTATGGGGTGTGGCAGATTTTTAATAGTACTAAATGATTCTTGGAAAGTGTGAGGCCCCTGCCGCAGCAGCACCTGGGTTTTGACCTTCCAACTGCCCACCGTTTTTGAGGTGTCTGCGAGTGTAACAGCTCTCTTCCATTTCATCTCCAGCTTCTCACCTTTAGCTAACCCATAGTCCAGATAGTTGTCCTCTGCTCCGGTGTCTACCAGCGCCCAAAGTTGATCCTCCCTCTTCCCCTTTCTTCCCCAAAGCTGTAACAAGTAGGGGACATGGAGATAAGACGAGTTATTTCCGTTATTGATTGCAGTAACGCGCGCGGGAGTAGGGCGGAAGTTGTAAGAAGGACTGGGGTTGCCCTCTCTGGGGTTCTCAGAGGGGTTCACCCTATTGGCAAAGCTGGAGGGTGATCCTTGTGAGGGCTCCTAAGAGGTGCTGGAGACCAGATCAGACTCAGATCAGCGGCTGCAGAACTTCCCATGTTGTGACACAGGATGAAATTTTGCCTGAGATAATGCTAGTTGGCCCTCCACCTGGGTCGCGACTGAAATTTCTTCATTGAGGGTGGCTCCTAGGCGAGTGGCAGCCATGGCAGTGAGGATATCAGGATGGAGATTCTGGCGGAACATCTGTGCAATCTGGGTAGAGGTGACCTTAGCTGCCTTAGCCAAAGGGCGGTACACTCAGGCGTACTCCATGACCGACATCTTCCCTTATGTGAGGTTTAGGATGGCTGACCACGCTGCATCTTGGGAGTCATTTGGTGTGGCTGCCCTCTCAACCAACTGGAGACATTCATCCAAGGTGGGAGGGAGCACCAACTGGGCTTCCAATAGCTCAGTGAACCAATCTGCTAGGTTTCTGGGCAGGTGGTCACTATTTGAGCAATCTGGAGTGACACTGGGGCAGTTCCTCCTGAGGCAGTGGTCAGCCCAGCTTGAAGTTTCACACATGAGAAAGTGGCATGTAGGGTGCTCAGCTCCCCTGGAGTGAGGGCCTGTCAAAATTCCAATGCGGGCTGCTCAGAACGAGAGTAGATTTGGACATGTCCATGGGAGGGAAGGAAATGGGCAACTTCTCTTAAGAGGAACAGGAGAGAAAAGATGACCATCAGAAATGTGGTTGGGTGTTTGTACCACGCAGGCAAGGCGCGTTCTGACGGCTTGTCCATCATATCCAAGAATAAAGACACCATGTTGAATGAGTTTTGTCTAATGTGATGGATGGGGTCTTTGAACACTGCCACAAAGCATTTAGGCAAGAGTGCCCAGGTAAGTGCCTACAGGCAGGATAATTCTGCTGTGGAAATGTCCCTAATCTGACTATGTGAGAAGCGCTTTACTATGAAAGTTTGCGCCACAGTCAGGACTATACTGGCACTCAGCAAGAGGGTCTGACCCCCAGAAAGAGCATATAAAGACTCAATGGCCTTGTCAAAGTCTGAGCTGTGGTCCATGTGCAGTTTCTCTTAAGGCCTTAATAAAAACTGATTTCTGATTTCAAATTTTTTTTAGAATTTATTAAGTTTATTTAAATATTATAGAAGATGAAACTGCTTTACACAGTTTTGTCAGCTCAGATTTAAACTGGGCTTAGGGAGAAGAGTGGGTCTTGTTTTCTGTGGAGTCCGCAGGTGTCTTCTCAATGACAGGCATAACCTGAGGATCTAGACCATCATTTTCTTGTCAAGGCCCATTCCAGAACTAGGGCCAGGTACCCTTGCAGTTGCAGAAACTTTTCTGCATTTATTATTCAGCTCAAAGTTGTTCTTGAAGCCTGGACATTCTCTTCATCCATATTTCTAGATATTGCTAACAGAGGTTTGGTGGCATCCAATTGGCCAGAGCACCATTTATGAGGGTTATCCTCATCGCTCTTTTTAGTAATATTCTGTTTGGCAGCATCTGGTTGGCCAGAGTGTCATTTATAAGGATTTTCATCCTCGTTGATACATTTTGGGACATCATACTTGGCTGCACCTGGTTGGCCAGAAATTCAGGTTTGAGGTTCTGCTTTCTCATTGCTGCATTTGGTAATATTTGATTTGGCAGCATCCAGTTGGCCAGAACGCCATTTTCAAGGCTTTCCTTCCTCATCAGCCTCACAATTTTCATTTATCTTCAATTTTGAGGCACCTTGTTCGTCAGATTGCCATTTACAAAAATTTTAGCTATCATGCCCCTCTCCCTTGGCCTCAATCATCACCCTAGGAAAGATTAGAGCAATGTGGCGACAGGCAACGTCTTGACCTTTACAATAGGCCATATTAGAAATAAACCTTTACAAAGGAGCTTCAACGCTGGTTATACTTCCTGATAGTACTTTGAGTTTGAAGACACCATACCTATTATAAACGATATATCTTATCCTAAAGACAAGGTTTGATTTTTGAAATTCTATCTTCATACATTTATACCTTATTGAGTGCTCAAATTAACTGTGCATACCATGACCTGGTGTAACCTTAGTTGCAACAAACACAAACTAAAAAGCTTTATCTTCTCTTCAGTTGCTTGAAAGCCTTGATATTGGGATTGCATGGACTTGTAGTAGCCAAAATGCTACCTTACTAATGTTTTTTTGTTATGTTCTACAGATGATCTAATATTTTGATAATTAACTAAATTTTAGCTATGCCATGATATTCATAAATGCAATAAATATTTTAAAATTTAAAATGAATATTTATACATTTTTTTCCTACTACTGATAGTTGAGTTTGAGTAAAGATGTTCTTCAAAAAGTAATTAGTCTGGGATCTTGTGAATTGATCTATCTATTTCTACATCTTAGTAAGGTCTTGAGATGACAACCTTTTAATTTTCATCTATAATCAACTCAATCGCTAGCTTTATAACTGATCAGGTTTAATGTGATCTTTTGTTTAGCTTGATTACCCCCAAACCATATGATCCACCCATGGACATCATCTTGGTTGATATTATTCACTTCCCACAAAACATAGTATCTGAATTCTGTAAAGTGATTTTTCATTTTCTTGGGGCTAGGCTCTAACCTAATGCTGCTACAAAACTTCCTTGGCTGACCCCATCTCAATCGCACAACATTCTTAATAATTTGGGGTGTGCTAATATATAAGTAGGCTAAGCAATCTATAAAATCTATTTTACCTCTAGAGTAAGACAAACTTTCATTGTTAAACCCTATCATTATCATTTGCCATATAATGCTAGTAGAGGCAATAAACCTTTACTGAATTATTTACCAGAATGCCAGTGGTGTTATAGTTTGCAGGTTGGAAAACTTTAAGTTCTCAAGACTACTTTAAGAGTTTGATTTTAAAGGGGTTTGTGGATTATATTATTAAACGTTAATGGCATGGCGGAACACTACCTCTCTAAGGTTATAACATAAAGCAAACAATTTTAAGCTCAGATATTCTTTTTGCAAAGATGGTAATTCCCTTGCATTAGAAGCTTTGATGGTTACCTTTTTAAGGATAAGATTTAGGCAATTGGAATTGGCTACATATTAATTGTTCACTTTAGTATAAAGAAAAGAGAAGTCACTTTATCCTTATGGTTCCATGGATATCCAAGAAATGTAAAATTTAAAACCTGAGGTTGTTTAGTCCTAAAATTCCTATAATTTAATCAATGACTACTACAATAAGATTCATTTAAAATATAAATTAAATTTTGATATCCCAATGCGCTTCATATAGACAATAACCACAAACTGCACAATGACATCTCATCTATATGTTCTATACTTTGCCCAGTAGTGGATCAATCAATGTGATTTCATGTAATCTAGCATTGTCTAGATAATCAAAGGGCTTCCATCAACTTAGATAGTGTTAAAATTATACTGCGCCATATTGATAGTTCTAGCGGTTGATAAACCAGTTGTTCATTCAATTGGATTTTATAGTAATTTTATCTCTCTTCAAGTTAACTATCAACAGTTCATTATTATTATACTTGTGATTAATTGTAAATAGATGATATTGCCACATTAGCCTGGTGATATATTATAGCTTGCTAATGTATGTCCCAAATGAATAACTTTGAATGGACTAACTTAATTAGGTTTGCATTAACCCTTTGCACTCAATTTATTTTCAAAGTTGTTGGGTGTCAACTTGTATTGTCACCTCCAGCGTGACATACAAGTGCAAAGGGTTAAAGCTCAGTTAAGGTGTCCATAGTAAAAGGCGCTAGTCTGTAACCATAAAGGAAAAGTTATCTTAAGGTTTTAGATATACAAGTCAAGCATATATGAGGACTTTGTGTAGCAGCAAAAGAATTAGTTATATCAATCAATTGAGTGATTATTCAGGTTCTGATGAATGGATATTGTAGAGTGAATTCAGTAACAAATACAACTGTACTTATCTAATAAATTGTTCTTGTTACTCCAATTACTTGTAGTGATAGATATTTTCATAAAGAATTCCCATTACATATTACAGCACTGCTGCGTAATAGGAAAATTAGCAGATTAATCAAGTTAAACAAGTACCAATTTTTCTATAATAGATATGAGAGCATCGGCTAAAAGAAGCATTAATTCCATCAATTAAACTATAGAAATTTAGATAAAGGTTAAAGAGGTAGACTTTATATATGAGCTATGACTGTAAAAGTAAAAACTATCTGAGGATGTACATATAAAACTCCTATTAAAAAGTTTAAAGGTACAGGATTACAACTTAACAAGCCATCTTCTATATAAAACTATAATCATTTTGGGTAAGGGGTATAAAAATGGATTTATTGGTATAGGAGCTTTCTGTAAAAGATTACTTAGATATCAAGAACTGAAGTATATAAGCATAAATGATTTTTATAATATAAATAATGAAGAGTTACTAAATATCTATCTTAAATTTATATAATAAAGGTATACTATTAATCTAGCTATTTTATTGTGATACTAAAAGCAACAATTAGATATTATATTTAGATTATTGCAAATAAAGCTTCAGGGAGCAGCGAGTTTTTAAATAGGAATCCGATTCAGAGGAGAATTCTTGGCTCTATCCGTAATGGTTAGATTCATAGGAAGCATCATCAACTTGATGAAGGCAAGACTGGTTATAAGGCTCGGACGTAGGCTGATAGACTCGGATGTAATCGATGATAAAGGCCTGCTTCCAAGTGGCAGGATCGGTATTGGGGTCGTATTTGGCGCCAGGGAAGAAATTTCCACCGACGGCGAGGTTTAAGAGGAGGATGAAGTTCTGATCCCAAGGTTGACCTGGCGAATGGTAGGGGGAGGGATTGGGGTATTTGAGTGTGGGGGAGGTCCAAGATCGGTTTGTCTCCACTTGGAAGGTATACCGGTCGTTGACGTAGAATTTGATGGAATGTTGATCCCAATCCATACCGTAAACCATAAAATCACTGCTTAAATCATCTTGAGTGTATTGCAGGTTAGAGTAAACGTTATCTGGCCAAGGGGCGCCGTAGTGTAGGGCATGGCCGATCTCATTGGGATTCTGGCCCCGTGACTCCATGATGTCGAACTCTCCTGAAGCCGCCCACCTTCCGTACTTGTATGTGGCGGGAAGCATCCAGAACGCGGGCCATAGAAAATTACCAATGGGGATCTTTGCCTTCATCTCAAAGCGCCCATATCGCCAACTGGCACCGCGAGTGTGAATCCTAGCCGAGCGTACCATCTTGCGGTTGGTACATGCGCCCTGCTTAACCGATTCCGGGTCGGCGTTGCACTTGTCGGTTGGCACAAGAGCATAGCCCTCAGGTGCGGGGTGGGCCTGCAGAGTAAGTAATCCTCCTTCCACCTTTAAGACATCGTCGTGGGCCACATAACATTGCTCTTCGTTGTTTCCACCCCCATGGCAGTTGATTTCGTGCTCCCACTTTGAAACGTCAAGCGAATCTCCATCGAATTCATCCCCCCAAACTAGTCTGAAACCAGCCGGGAGTGGTGGGGGTATTCCTGCTTTGCTTTTTGGAGTGCGTTGGGATGAAGGGGTTGGAACAGCTGATTGTTCAACTCCTTCGCCATCTTTTGTGGTGGACGCTTGGCTCGGGTTGTTTAATGGAGTGCAAGTTTCATTCATCCAATCGAAATAAAAGTCTCGATCAATTACATATCCTAAGCTTCTATTGCCTTTACAAGCTTCGAAAACTGGTGCGGTCCGGATATCTCCGAACTCGTCCATGTAGACGCCGGTTTTATCAGTGCCATTGGGGATAGTAACATTGAAAGGGTTGATGGGTAAAACGGCTCTATACCCTTCCTTACCGACCCCCAACCCAGTGCTTGGTACACTGACAAGGGAGGCTTCTATATCTAGCTTCTTGGAAGTTACAGGGTAGGTAAAATTTCCTTCATTATAGACCTGGGTATTAAGCCAATTCACCTTGCGCGTGTACTTGGCTGTGCTCGTCGTGTTCATGGATGGCCAGGTCAAAGGCAAATATTGAGCTGCACTAGTCGAGACGAGATTCATGATGAAAAGCTGAATTCAGCCGCCTATTTAACCCCAACTTCAAACACGCAAAAGTTTGATGATCCTAAAGGTTACAGATTACTGCGCTTCTCTTTTGTCACAAGTTCCCATGATTATAATCACAAATGCTTGGTAGGTTAAAACATGTATTATCTCTTCTCTCCATTATCCTAAAACTATTAAGGATTGCACCATATAGCCTTTCGATGTTGATCATTGATTCGATACGTGTAAAAATATTCCATACAACGTTTGCTCAGTTTGGGGCGAATATTCACCCAATCAAGGATCAATTAATTAAAATTATAAAATATTAACCGTAGTTACATCAATAGATTAAACGATGTCAGCCTACTAAGTTGAAATTTAATTTGAAATCGGTCTCCTAGTTGTAGCCCATATTCAATGCTTCAAACTAAAACCAATTGGCTATTCAGTTTCTAAATATGGGTCACTTCCGAATTTCAAAACCTTCAACCTGCTTAATTTTCTACCGCTGCCTCCCCGAGTTCGATTCCGGTAGATGAACTTTGGGTAGAGGACAATTATGACTGTGTTGGCGTTGCGCACCAATGCCCCGAACGAAGATAGCGAATAGCAAAGGCGGTCCATGGAGTTCCTAGCCTATCATACGCCGCGCATGGAGGTTTTCCGGATTTTATCCTCCTTTCCCATTCATTCGATTTCCCATTAATCGGTGCGGTATCGTCCCCAGGTCGGCCCACCTCGAATAAAATAGAGCCTGCTTAATTTTAGAAATTATTTTTAATTTTAATTTATTAAATTTCTCTGGACTAGTCTAAAATTTACCTTTTAAAGTAAAAAATTATTTTGCTTTTATATTTTCAAAAGGTTAGATACCACATCAATTTCTTATGCTAATTCTAATGCCCCAATAAAAATTTTCAGCTTCATTTCTAAAGCCCTTAAAATACATCGACAGCTCCGCATCTATAAACGACTTTTAGGAGCAAGTATGTAAACTACTTCCGTCACTAAAAATTCAGTCTTTGAATCCCTTTAGAGGTTTAAATAACGCAACGTAATTCGTATAAAAATTCCAAATGTTTCCTAAAGTGGCAACGTTTACTATGGCGCCGGCTAGATCCATATGTCAGTTGTGTCGCGCATCGCTCATCGATTTTTTGGAAATTCTCGCCTGCAGAGCATCATCATGCTAAGTTAAGATATACACTTTATCTGATTTAGTAAGCTCACCTCCTAAGTGAAATTCAATCTTTAAAATATCCACCAGATGACATCAACACTTTTGTTATCTATTCTAACTCTAAACAATTCAGTAACCTCATTTCAGATGCAACGTACCAGTAAATCCTTAAGGTTAATATTTATTCAATAATCTTATTATACTCGCTGTTGGGATCACAGGAACTCATTAGGAACCCGATGGCGACCTTAAACCCTTATAAGGGTAAACAAAACGCAGATTCAGATGATAGAATAGAAACAGTTAAGGCAATATTAGCGGCCAAGGTTGAGTAAATTGCAGGGTAGTCGATATCTTTCGCCAAGGCTTTATGTGTGGTTGTTACTTTTATCTATAATATGGCAAAATTGCTTAAAGCTCAATAGAGTTACAAATAAATCCGCCTTTAAGCGACGAGGCCATTAACCTAGTACCTTCCCAAAATTGGTATTTTAAACCTTTATTGCTTATAGGCCACCTTATCCAATATCATCTGGATTTAAATTAATTTGAAAATACCTCTCAACATAGAAAAAGCTTATAATCCATCAGCAACTACTACCAGCTAAAAGAGCTTGATACATTAAGATGAATCTCTCATAACGGTTAAAGGTAAATTTAGACCTGATGGAGGCAGCTAGTCTCCTTCCTATATATATACTTATGGGTTATGGGTGATATATCATACCAACTAAATTTAATTCACTTTGCTACATGTTTTATCTAAAATCTCACGACACTGATGCCTCACACTCAAGTTGGGCTTTCACAAAATGAAGTAAAGGTTTTCCTTGAACAAGAGATACAAAATGAGGTACTCTCAAGTCCTAGTAAAAGAAACTATTTTCATATGAAAAAGAGATCCAACTATTAATTTTAACCCAATTTTGTTAAATATCGTATTTTACTAGCTTGCATCTAGGTTACCTGATTAATTCTTACAGCTGTTATTTTGATAATAAATAAACTCACAATTTAAATATTCTTTGCACCTTTAAATAATCAATTCAAGGACATCCATGAGATTAATGACACCTTATTTTTTCAGAATCTGTACTCTGAATGGTTACTCCCAATTCAATTTCTCCATTAGTGTTCATTATTTGACCATTGTAAGGCAAGGAAGCTTGAAAAGCATGGGCTGTTAATCCTTTAAGTTTTGATGACACAAATAATATATCATTCATGAAACAAAAAATCAAGGTAAAGGTCATACATGCAAGTTATCTTATCTCTATCTAAAAAGTTAATATGCCAAAAAATCACCAAGTGGGGGTAGGTGCATCGGATGTAGTTCCTTCATATAAAGTTGTTTTGAAACCTCACCTTCTTAAACACTCGTTTACTCCCACTTTTTTATAAAGCAATTTAAATTAGCACCACGGTTGCAGTGATCCCTCAGATAAAAAATGGTATTGGAAGTGAAAGCATCCAACACTAAAGTATGAGAATTTTATTAAACAAACTCTAAGTCATCTTTAACTGTGATATCACTGCACATGATGAAAAAGATAGAACTAGCTCCTGATGGCAACCATACTATTGAATATGATCCTTCAAGTCTCCAAACAACCTGGGGTTTAAATGCTTACTCATACCTTATCAGTAATATTGGATGTTTTCACCTTTGCAAGGTGGTTTATGAGGTTACCCAATGAAATCTATGCCCTTATATCTGGTGATAAAATTTAGTATAAGAACAGCTTTTAGTCCTAATTAAAATAGTAGATAGATCACCCTGCTTGTATATTTAGTAATGTTGATATCTAACAATTTTAAGTTGCAATGGGGAGTGGAAAAGTGAAGTTGTAACCTGGATCACCTTACAATAGGTGATCATCTTTATTATTAAATCCTTATATAAATCTTCTCTGAAATTATATGATGGATGCCAATGAAGGCATTACTTTGTATCTCCCCAACAGATTAAAAAATCCTGCCACTCTCAGACAATAAAATATACTGTGCTGCAAGCCCTTATTCACCTTACCATTTTTTTAAAACGTTAAATGATTTTTACTATTGTTAAAAGAAAAATTTTCCTCCCCTTGGATATATAATGCCTTATATAAGGGAACAAATCATCATCTTAGTTGAAAAACCACAAAAGGAATGTTGGCCAGTCTGCCTGCATTGACTATATTTGGCCGTTAGTCATCAAGCAGGTGACTTCAGTTCAAAGTTGTAGAGTTTCATGTAATTTAGCATTAGAGGATGTCCAAAAATTTATGGCAGTTAGTCATCAAGCAGGTGACTTCAGTTCAAAGTTGTAGAGCTTTATGTGATTTATAATTAGAGGATGTCCAAATTTTTCACTGAAGCGGAGGTGAGTATTGCTGATATCTCAATTCACAACAACTAAAATAAGCTAAGACGCCCTTATTCAATAACATTTAATCAATAAAATACCAAGTTGGCATAGATGCTAAAGAATGTCCTAAATCATCTCAGGATCAGATTATCCTTTTGATTGTCCTCTTTAGGTTTAAGCATTCTGGAATAAGATGGATTGTCACCAAATGAGCCTTTGCCCTTAGATAGGCAAGTATCAGTGAAGGAGATTTGGGAATCATCCTGGAATGAGATGCCATCTTGACACCAGAGGCTGCTATCTGGACGCCCTCACACAATGGGAGGGCAACCATCATGAAGTAAATCATAGAGAGTGGGTGCAGCTCAACATCAAACTGGATGGGAAGTGAAAATCATGAATGAAGAGGGCTTGAGCGCCCTATCCACCACAGGACACCTAGCCGCCCTATAATTATCAAAAGCCAATACCAATAAAGATAACATATATTTTACCTATCAAATTGATCTCCAATTGTACCTCTTCACATAGTCACAGTAATAAGTACTGTACCCCAGGATAGTGCATATAAACCGGACCCTGAAGAAGCAAATATGCTACGCTGTCACCTTTCTCCAGCCATTCCAAGCAGTCAAGCCATCCTGAAAACAACTCATGACTTTTATTCCTACTGCTCTGGGCGCCAGAAATTTTTGATATTCATATTTTCCTAGGTGAAACCCCAAATTACCTGGTGCTAACAGTTGTACAAAGGGTATGAAAAATCAAGTTGAAATGTGTTAGCAGCTTTTTCAAAGCCATACCCTAAAAGAAGATGTTGAAAAAGCTTAAGTAGCTATGGACCCTAAGAGACTCTTAGACGCTGGTCTGCCTACCCTTCTCAAAGTAAGTTTTGGGGAGCAAACTTTACAGCTTAATTGGGAAGAATTCTCATCTTGTACCAAGAAGGGGAGGAAGCTAGTGTCCGTCCCTCTTGTCACCATAGGTGGCTTACCCTATGTCATAGATGAGAGGTAGGTGATGGTGCATCCCATAAAAATCACACCTATCCCCCTATGCCAACCACCCAAAAAGTTGGTCCAGAAAATTAAGGGTGTGATGGGAAGTGGCGGTGGCCAGGGACCATTGCCAGAAGAGGGTTGGCAGTGATGCTCCCACAAGAGGTTGTCTCTGCCAGTTTCTTTCTGCTGATAAATTAAATTGATATCTGGCAAAAATAAATTTATCAATTCAGTTTCAGGCTTAAAAATTCCCAACTATCATTCTTCTCCATCACCAGCCATCATGAGCCTGTCCCTGACAGGTATGGGTGCAATAATCCCCCTCCCTAATCAACGGGACCACCCATGTGTAGCCTGTCCATGGGCATACCCAGTCACCCAACAGATGAAGCATCACTGATCTGCCAAGCATAATCTCCACAGAAGGAAATTTGGTAACAAACTTGAGACTAAGTTGACTGGTCAGGATGAGACTAATACAGCGTCATAAAGATCATAATATGTTGATCAACTGTAGCTGGATTGCAAAAGTATCCCTGACAGCAGATGCATTTGTTCCCATCTCCTATGTTAGTGATTTTCTTAGGATAGCGTACCCTGACAGGTTCCACAGTAGCTCCATCTTTCTCCTTTCCACTATTTAATTTAATGATAAACCTATTAAAATCCAATCTTATTTGAGTATTTAAGAAGTTCACTGAACATTTAGTGTGTATGATTTCTAACTTTGGAAATCCAGGTGGTGTTCATGATTTCCCTAGTTTCTTTGTATTCCTAATTTTAGATGGCTGTACCAGAGATATTCTGGTTGGCGCTTTGGGTGTTCAACCATCCTGAGTCCCAGCCCAGTCTTATTTATTATTAGCACACTCCATGACATTCAAAGTCTGTGGACTTCTCCCTTGCTACTTGTCACAAATCTATATGACTGTATGACAAGTCACCATTATGACCAACAAATCATTGGAGGAATTCTGCCAAAGGTTCAATGGACAGAATCCGCTGAGGATGTTTCAGAGCTATAAGTAATTGATCACCTTAGGATGAGGCGATAATGGGTTATAATGGGTTGTATCAGATTGCCTTCAAAATAGGGTGTTAAGGCGATGTTGACATTTGACAAAAGATAATTTGGATCACCTCAAATTAGGGCGATAAAGAATTGAAGAACAACAAGCTGAAACCAATGAGAATACAGCGGAATGAATAAACTAAGCAAAAGAGTCGGTACCAACTGGAGTTGCTGGTATATCAGCAAAATGAGGGGATTGACAAGGGGGAGGTTTTTGGAGAGAAAAAGGAAAGAAGGAAGGAAGAGGGAGCGGACTAGAAGAAGATCCGCAGATTTACTATATTAAAATAAAAAAGTGTTTTGGGAGAAATTGCTCCCATTTTTATTATAAATTATTTGTTTACAAGTGTTCTGAGGAACCAGCAATCGTCATATTGTCTGTTCCAATTGTTCAATGGTCGTAACCCTGTGCAAAAAACCCTTCAGCGGATATATACAGAATCACCGAAATTCTATAGTGGTGCTCACTACAGGGGGCCCATTGACCAATAACTATATGATGAAAACTCAGTCATTGGCTATGTTGCATCCAGGTTGCTTTGATAAAGAATCTGCACGGCACGCTGGGCCTGTTGCATACAAAGAGCTGAGATTTGCGTTAGATACTGTGCTAAAAAGGCAAGATGAGTTGCTTCAGGAGGTTTACAGTGATAAGTTGCCACCATTTGATCACGAAGAAAATATTCATGAGTTCCTTTGACAATTTGAGTTTACAACTGAAGGAACTTCAGATCAGAAGAGGGTGAAATTATTGCTCTACTCTTTGGATGTTGGAAGTGCTGATCAAGTCATTTGTTACCTTTCAGATTGTTCCATTTCATACCAAGAAGTTAAGGAGACAGTGCTGCAGTTGTTTGGTGGAACCGCAAAGATGTCACAGCAGAAAGCTGAGTTCTTGACCATTGGGTTTCAGCGAAATGAGACCCTCACTGCATTTGCTGAGTGATTCATGATGGAAGCCCATGTGCTGATTGTGGCTGGGATTTTATCTGAAGCTGATGTGTGCATTGCAATGGCCTCAGCGGTGAAGCCATACCCTGAACTTTACAATGTCATGGCCCCGTTGTTGGAGGATGATATACCTCTTCTTAAACTTGTTCAGTTTGTACATCACTTAGCTGTAAATTTCCCTCCACCCAATACCAAACAGATCTGCATGGTCACTGTTGGCAACCCTAATCATGTGGGGGGAATCAACCGGTCAGTGCGGGTTCCATCAGGTTACTCACCGCAGTCCAACGTCCATTCCATGACTACTGATAGACATCTGGCCAACTACCATTTTGGCCCTAAATACGTTGATCAGCAGCATTTGTTCTACCGATGTGGGTCCAGTTACGCCAATTCTCTTCAGAACAACCTCTCAAGTGGACCAACTTATATTCAGTATAGACGCAGGCCCTATGGGGTACGTTGTTTTACTTGTGTTCACCCCGGGCACATGAGATTATAGTGCCCCAATTGACAGATCCCTCCCTTACAATGGGATCAATGTTATCAGGGAAAAGTCGGAGCGGAGTAGAGATGGGACTCTCTACTTCCACTATCCTGAATTCAAACGTCCCACATGAATCTACTGGATTAATTGCAGCAGAAGTCTCCCAGTATGATGATACATTTCTCTACCAACAGCCAGTTGGGGGAGTAAATGTGCAGACCCAAGCACAAATCTAAGAAATGGTAGACAAAGGATCTCCAGAGCGACTGAAGCCTTATGCTTATCAAATGTTTGACCAAATTCTGTCAGACCAGTTAGAACCATTCACAGATGCTTTGTCCCTGAGAGGAGTAGATGTCGCCCTTCCAGTGGACGCTATTGTAAACTGGCACCCTAAAATTGGCATGGGTATTATGAGTTTTCTGGAAAAACATGAATCACTGAACGTACAAGTAGTTAATAGGCATTCATCTTACTCAGAATGCACTTACTGTGACATTGTGGTAGCTAAAGCTTGGGCATGAGATATAATTGATACAGGTGCTTTTGAAAACATTGTCTCCACTAAGTTAATGGTGAAGTTGTCATTAAAACCTGACATAGACCACCGGATGGTGTATGGGACCACTGGAGCAGAAACCACAGTCTTTGAGGGAGCGTATAGCGCGCTTCCCTTGCAGTTTGGATCCATTGTTGTTGTGGCTCCAGCGGTGGTATTACCAAATAGCAACTACAATTTGTTGATTGGGACTGCCTTTATGTGACACTATGAGGCTGTTGTCGACATTATTGAAGAGACCCTAGTCATTGTGGGACAGCGGATCCCAATTTATTTCACCTCCAGCGGAGTACCAAAGGGCTCAGGGCATATGGGGCAGATCAACTTTGCCTACTGCAATGGGGTGATTCCATTGCGCTATCATCAATTAAAAGGGAAAACTCGGGCCCTCCCCCATCAGATATATAATATTAAAGGATACCAGTTAGAGCATCTGGAGCTATATCCATTCCCTCTGGACATCAATTTATAGTAGACATTGAGTTAGAGGTGTAAGTGCCAGCTGGGCTCTATGGGGAGATCATTGGGCCTTATCAGCAATCACAGCTTGAGCCCCATGTGGCTTCAGGCATCATACTATCAGCTCAGGGGGAAATCAAGGTATAGCTAGCAAATCTTCAGAACAGACCAATTTGAATCCGCCGGCATCAGATTATAGCATATTTACATCTGAACCAAGTTGAGGAGATCAACCAGGTTCATAAATTCAGTTCTCTGGATAAATTTGGTCTGCCCATCAAACCATATTCCAGCATAATGGCAGTTGTGCCGCGGGAGAACTTAATGGGGTTATCAGAAGCCCAGAAGGAGCAGGCGGAAGCTTTATTTCAAAAATATAAAGAGATTTTTGTGGTTGACGATAATGATTTGGGGTGCGTCTGGGGGTTGTTCATTGGCTGGACACTGGGGATCACCCCCATCAGGTCTCAACTAATCCGCTGATCAAGGGCAGCTGAAGAAGTCATCACCGAGGAGATTGAAAAGCTGCTAGAGCAGGGAATGCTCAAACCATCTAATAGTCTGTGGGCTTTACCTGTCCTAATTGTTAAAAAGAAGGATGGCACTAACTGCATAGTAATCGACTACCAGAAGCTCAATAGTATCACCAAAAAAGACTCATACTCTCTACTGCGGGTTGATGATGTGCTGGATCAGTTAGGTGGAGCCCGCTACTTCTTGATGATGGATTCGATATCCAGTATTGGCAAATTGAGTTGCCCGCTGCAGAACAAGAAAAATGCGCTGTAATCACATCAAAAGGGCTTTTCCAACTACTTGCATGCCACAAGGGCTATGTAACGCCCAGCTATGTTTCAACGAGCCATGAACATCATACTGGGTGATCTGAAGCTGTTGTGCATCCTTGTGTACCTCAACAATATTAACTCTTTTCTCGCATGTTCACTGAGCGTCTTACCCATTTGGAGGAGGTATTTCGCCACTGGCTGAGGCCAATATTAAAATCAAGCCTCAGAAATACCACTTCTTTAAGGATCAGCTTGAGTACCTCAGGTTTGTGGTGGATGTGACTGCGCTGAGACCCCAACCCGCCAAGGTGGAAGCTATTCATAAGATGACTAAGCCAGCTAGTAAGCGGGACATTCATGTGTTTTTGGGGATGATGGTTAATATCAAAGCTTCATACCCAATTTCAGTTGCATTGTAGGTCCACTGTTTGAGCTACTAAAGAAGGACTCCCTGTTTAAATGGACGTAACAATGCCAATGCGCCTTTGGTACACTTTGAATGACATTAATTAGTGAACCTGTGTTGCACTAACCTAAAATTTTGATGAGGAATTTATAGTGCAGATGCATGTGTCACTTTCCACTGTTGGGGGAGTCCTATCTCAGAAGGACGATGAGGGGGAGGAGCACCTCATGGCGTACTGTAGTCATAGCTTGAATTGCCACAAATGGAATTACACTGTAACTGAGTGAGAGTGCTTAATGGTGATTTATGCATATAAACAGTTTCAAGTCTATTTGCATGGAGTAAAGTTTAAAGTCCTAACGGATCATGCATCGTTGCACTGGTTGCAGAATCTGAGAGAGCCTGAAGGGCGGCTAGCCCAATGGGCTCTTAAGCTGCAAGCGTATGACTTTGAAAATCTTCATTGACCAGGAGCAAAACACCAAAACGCCGATTGCTTATCAAGATTGCCAACAATTGCAGTTACGGCGGATTTAAGCAACATAATGTTTGACAAAATGCTCAATGGGAAGTACAATGATGAACTGCCTCAAGTTATCAAGTTACTAGATGGAATCAGGACCAATACGTTTCTAAAAACGGGGAATTATATATGCGTATAGGGGACACTACTGTGAATATTTTAAGACCTTCCACACGCCCAAATATTATTATGAGTGCACATCAAGAAGTTGGCCATGGTGGAGTTTGAAAGAATCTTGAATTGTTGAGGCCGTGGTATTATTGGGAAAGCATGCAATTTGATGTGCTTGAGACCCTGTCCTGCTGCCATCAGTGCCAGGTGGAGAAGCCGTTCCACCAGAAGACTGCATACCAGGTAGTAAAACCTCACTTTGCTTGGCATACAGTCTCTATCAATGTCGTGGGACCTCTGCTGACTGGAGCTAACTGGTCTAAGTATATCTTGGTGGCAATTGACCACCTGACCAGGTGGGTTGAGGCACAAGCTATTTGGGATCTAGGGGCAGTTACTGTGGCTAAGTTTGTAATGGAATGCATCATTCAGCGTAACGGCTGGCCACAATTTATCCTTACTGTCAATGGAACCAACTTCACCTCTCACATTTTACCCAAGCTCAACGAATTGATGGCCATCCACGGGGTCCTAACAACCCTGTATCACCCTGAGTCCAATAGAATAGTTGAACGGGTTAACAGGACTCTGGTGAATATACTATGGAAGTTGGTTACAAATGGGCCCTCCAATTGGAGTACCCTTCTTTCTACCGCGGTGTTCACCTACAATATTAGTTACCATTCCTCCATGGGAAAAACCCTTCCAATTTCTTTATGAATGGCACCCCGCTCTGCCTGCGCTTCTATATGCCTGTGTAGAGGACACTGGCGGAATGGATCTGCAATGCTATTTAACCACCCTAGCAAATACGCTGATTAAGTTACAAACTGAAGCATACTAATTCAGCTTAGCCAAGAAAATCAAAAATTAGGCTGCAATAAGGTATAGCAAAGTGGTCTAGCACAGTTCAAAGACGGAGATATGGTGCTATTCCACAATCAGCATGGGTTTGGGTGGAAGCACAAGCTTGCGAATATTTAAATTGGGCCATTTGAGATAATAGAAAAAACGGGAGTTGACACTTATACTATCAAGGATCCCGCAAGTGGTTGGATTATAGATCAGGTGCACGCGAAATTCCTTCAGCCTTATAATCAGAAATATAGCCTCTCTAAAAAATGAAAAAATGTGACTAATGATGATGATGAAAATTATTGAAGAAAATATCATATATGAGTTTAATTACGTTTAATTGGGGTTATTACTAGAGGTCTTTTGCTTAGTTGTCTTTGTCTTCCTGTCTTTTTTGCCTTCTTGCGGTGTTTCTTTTTTTTAATTGATGGGACCTTTGTTTCTTCTTCTACCGCTTCAGGGGTGCCGTGGGTTATACAGGCTCTTCTGGGGCTGGGGGTGGAGGCGAAGGCTGCTGAGGTGAGAGTGAGGGGGCCAAAGTCCGCTCTGGGGCCACTGTGCTAGTCTGAGAAGGGGAGGCCAATGCGACGGGGCTGGAAGAGGAGGATGGACTGGGGTTCCATGGTAAAAGGCGAGGTGGTGAGAGCTCAGCTGGTTGATCAAGTCAAAACTGTTATTGCCCACTAGGAGCAAAGCTCGCAACCACATGCATTGATGATCCTGAGAAATCAACGAGTACACCAGCAGAGGGGGTCAGAGTTGTAAGGGCTGGCGAGTAAGCAGGTGAGTTCCAGCTTGAGGGGAAAAAGCTGCACCCAGCGCCAGGCAATCTACAAGGAAGTCCTCCATGCTCAGATATGCTATTGGAAAAGGAGCAGTTGTGGTGAATGTCGCTTGACAGGCCCACTCTAGGGCTGCCTGGTGTAGCTCTATTCCTGAACCTAAAGTGGTTGCGGGATGCAAAATTAAGTTACCTAAGAGCGCCATGATGGGAAGGTACTGCTATGGATCATTGGCGCTGATGGCGGTGAACGCTGCGTTGAACCCAGAGCGAAGGTGAGCTAGCCAGTTGTTGCAGAAGTTTACCCCCAGGGATCAGAAGTGGGTAGGATCATGGGAAAAGGACCCCAACCAGCTGGCTATCATCCACTGCACGAAGCACAGCATCCACTGAACAGACAGGGCTGCGTGATGAGGCTCAGCAGGAGATGGAAGCACTAGGCGACTAAAGCCACTCTCCAGGAGCTGGGCCACTTCGTTATATGAAGGCCCTCAGCTCCGCTCCCCTCGCCAGTGTAGCTGGGATACTATGTCCTCGAAGGGGGCGTGCCAGGAATTTAAATGGCTGACAAATTTGGGAAGGAGCTCTTCCTGGGTTAGCATGGTTGTGAGGTCCACGTCAGCCTCATCCTCATCAGCTGGGGAAAAGGAAACTGGGGAAGAGGGATGTGGCCTGGGTTGAGTAACTCTGCACCAAGCCACAGATGGAAGAAGAAATTGAACTCATGGACTCGTGGCTGTTGGCATGCAATGGTTTGCATGGCATTGAAGGAAAAAGAGACATACAGCTTATTGTCCAGTCAAAGGGGGGGGTAATGTTGCAAATCTATATGACTGAATGACAAGCCACCATTATGACCAGCGAATCATTGGAGGAATTTCGCCAAAGGTTCAATGGACAGAATCCGCTGAGGATGTTTCAGAGCTATAAGTAATTGATCACCTTAGGATGAGGCGATAATGGGTTATAATGGGTTGTATCAGATTGTCTTCAAAATAGGGTGTTAAGGCGATGTTGACATTTGACAAAAGATAATTTGGATCACCTCAAATTAGGGCGATAAAGAATTGAAGAACAACAAGCTGAAACCAATGAGAATATGGCGGAATGAATAAACCAAGCAAAAGAGTCAGTACCAACTGGAGTTGCTGGTATATCAGCGAAATGAGGGGATTGACAAGGGGGAGGTTTTTGGAGAGAAAAAGGAAAGAAGGAAGGAAGAGGGAGCGGACTAGAAGAAGATCCGCATATTTATTATATTAAAATAAAGAAGTGTTTTGGGGGAAATTTCTCCCATTTTTATTATAAATTATTTGTTTACAAATGTTCTGAGGAACTGGCGATCATCATATCGTCCATTCCAATTGTTCAATGGTCATAACCCTGTGTGAAATACCCTTCAGCAGATATATATGGAATTGCCAAAATTCTACACTACTAAAATTTAAAAAAGGCATAGCTGTGTAATGGATTATCACTAATATAATATAATTATCATGGAGCATGCTGAAAATATCTATACTGGCCTGGAACTTTGAATGCATTACCACCCAAAACCCAAGCCAGAATGCTATGGGCATAGCCACCTAAATCAACATGTGAAATAAAAGGCAACATGCCATGAGAACCAGCCAGGGGTGTTAAGGTTGGGGATTATACCCCATTTTATTTTCAATAAAATACTTAAAGTTAAAGTTCTGGTTTTCTCTGAGGATTTTTGTCACGTTTGAGTAATCCTCAACATCACATTGCCCTAATCTTTGATAAGACAGGACAATCTGGTGTGGAAGATAGAGGGTGTGAGAGAGCATTAGTCTTGGCTAGACCCCAGTTTGAGACTAAGACTGGGGAAGGACGGCAGTTAAATGTTTTGTCAGGCCTGGGGTCAAACCAAATGGTTTTGAAGTGTGTGTTTTCTAGGTTGAAAGTGGATTCAAATCAAAATTGGAACGATTATTGGGTATAGTGGTTCAGCCACTATGGAAGTTAATCCAGCCTAAAACAATTGGGGTTTGCTTATGGTATGTTTCAAAAGACATAAAGTCAAGCATGATGAATGAGCTTGATCTATGCTTGCAGCAGAGAGCTATAAGAGATGGGACTTGAGAATGGGAGGTTCTCTAGTTCCGTTTTCTATCAACTTGCCTAAATATATCAAATAAAGCCGTTCCTAAGCCTTACTTATTTTTGCTACTGTCTTCCGAGGTTTATATTGATAAATTTAGTCTAACAGCGGCCATGTTTGGCCCATACAAACAGGAGTTGGACTTTGAGAGCTAGATTGGGAAGGCTATTGCATCCCTATGCACCTTGTCTTGGAGTCAGGGCATGTTGCTGGGGTAAGCATACTTGCAACTTTCCTCAAAGGGGTGTTTATCCATGGCTCCTGTAGCACACATACTTGAGGAGTGTTCTCAGGGACCTTGTCTGCCCTTTGGTCATTGACTTTGGCCTTGCTTCCCAATTCATTTGTGGCTCACTGAAAGGAGTCAGTGCGTTACAATTTACTTGACTTTTTAAAGGGAGAAAAGTTAGGAAAATATAGTGACAGTGGTCACTGTTGGGGACTTCTGCTTATAAGCTCACTGGGGAAAATTGAGATGCAAATTGTCATGGCTTGAGGATGACATAATTATTGGAACCAACAGCAATGACAAAGCTGCACGCCAGGAGGTCAAAAAGGTGAAGTCGGCAGGCCTCCTAGACCTCTAACATACCTTGGACCAACGCTGGGTTAAGGTGAGATATGTCCAGGTTGGCTCTGGGGATGTGCGAGAAGTTCAGCCCTGAGTTACAGCAGGTGCACTAAAATGAACCAGCTATACAATAAATATTGACAGTTTACTTAAGTTTCTTGGTGAATGAAGTCTCAAAACACGTTCAGTTTTTGAAATCTCAACTCATGTCAGCCTTACCTTCAATTGATAGCCCAAGTTTGGTCAATTACCAGCTATAGTACACTGCCCAATGAAAGCGTGCATTTATTGGTGCACCTGAGCTTAGCACCACTTCTATTGATCAATGATTCCCCAAATTTCTAAAATATGTTTACTTGATACCAACCTTTATTGTTGGTCGACTTCCTTCTTAATAAAAAACCTCTCATTAGTTTACGCTTTACTTATGCTAATTTGGGCAAACCTGTGTGCAGACCTCTTTGAGGAGGTTCTGTGCAACATTGGCAAGTTGATTTGCACAATTTTAACTCTCTTGTATGGTGAGCTGCTGGGCTGCTCTGGTCCATTCCAGACCTAGGCACGCTTGTACTCCAGCCCAGATCACAGCGGGGATATGGACTCCACTTTGGGGTCTTCTCAAGCCTTGTTGTTTGTTCCATATCTGTTAAGTTCACACCTCATTAAACACCCTCGACTTAAGTAACTTTAGCTCTAGCATTATCTGCAGGGCTATGCTCGCCTTAGTACTGACGACTAGTTCCATGGAGTTGGGTCTGTGCAATGTGCACTACCTCCTGGGAACTGGAGAGTTATAGACACTCTCCTTACACAAATGCAACTGCCATAAAGTATAAATTCAAACCAAGCTGTTAAATTGGGTTCCTAAACCTAATTTTCAACTGACTTGATCTGGACTGTTTAGCCAAATTTGTTTTGGGCTCAAAAAACTAGATTTAATTTTTTCATTGTGCGCATGCATTTGCTATGGCGGTGACGTTTTGGATGTACATCAGGTTGCTCCCAAGGCCAAGCCATGTAGGGCTGAGCCCAGTTGGTGGGGAAGGGGTTAAACACCTCCGTACCTGTTGGAAATGGGTGTCTGCTGAAAGTAATGGTGGTGTCTTGGCAGTTTTGGGGCGTTTTGCACAATTTTACCACTCCCTGGAAAATTTTTCAAATATTCTCTACCAATTCAGCTGAAGAGGCCACTGTAAGGGGGGCTGCAACTCCTAGAGGGTACGCCGTTACCCATCTCACATCCACCACATGGGCTAAATTGCCCTGGGAGGTGAGAGTCACAGTTGTCAGCTTCTGGCATTTTTTGAGCTGAATGGGAATTGACCCCAGTCCAGATGGAGAGTTTCCTTTCCAAGACTTACAATAATCATTAGCAAGAATAGCTACCCTTAATTTTATATTAATAAATATATTCATATCAAAGATGGCTCACAATTCTTCTCTATTGTGGATATGGCTAACTTATAATAGCAGACAGAGCTTTATAAAGGTTTTTAGAAGTATACTCAATTCTCTAGTAACAAATTATTTTAGTCCCTCCACATGCTGAAAGCATTGCAACGCTCTAGCAAACTTCAAAGGTCATGGATATTCTCCTCAATGGCCTAAACTGTCATATGTGTTGTCTGTATTAAGAGATTACTATTTTCTTACGACCCTTTGTGATATAATTAGTACCTTTGTGATATAGTTGATCAAATTTGCTAAAGCTTCACTCAAACTAAGCCTTCCAAGAGTTCAATTTAAATAAGTAAAGAATTTTTTATGTTATAATATCAAATGCAATGGTATGTTCTATCTTCCTGGGCATTTTGTATAATCCAAAAATCCTACCCCTCTAGTATACGTGTTATTTATATACTTTTTGGTGATGGAAGGGTGTTAACTTTAATTCTCTCCCACCTTTTGTTATTATTTCTCAACTTTTAAATTTACTTTATAACGGCATAATTTTTTATGGAAACCAGTGTAACATTAATCTATAGCATTGAATAAAAAGTTTCAGGTTAAATCCCTCAGTGCATACCCTTTAGTATAACAAAATTTTCTTGCATTTTATTGCCAGAATTGTAGCCTGTAAAAGTTGATGTTGGTAATTAAGCTTATGTTGGGGAAAATTACCATGGCTTTTTAAAAAAATTCTATTAGCATCAAAAAAATTATAAAGTAATTGAATGGAAAGCTTTGCTTTTCTAATAGCCATATATATATATATTTATTTATTTATTTGAGGAGCTTTTTAATGTCAATGACCAAACACCTTTGGGTGGTTATTTTAAATGAAGGACACTGATGGGAGATGTGGGAATTTATTTGAACACATTATTCAGCTTGCAAATTATTTAAGCTTCAATTAATTTATGATAATTGGTTCATTTATTCAATTTAGCTTATTAATTAAGCTTTAAGATGTTGATCAATTATTCCATCTCATTGGCAATAATCACCAATTAAATGGTTTATTGTAATGCTCATAGGATCATATCCAATGATAATTACAGTTACAATTTTGTTGGAATTTGTTGACAACAATTTAAAGATGAGTAAATTAACTCAAAATGGGTAATTGTTTGTGGGGAATCGTCAGGTTTGGTAGCTGACACGTGGATAGCGATTTAATTATGCTATTCCTTGTGAATATGAGCTGGAGTATTCCTCACAATTAATATCCCTTTTCTGTTGGCTAGGCGTGCTGAGATATCCCTTTATGGCTAGGTGTTGAGAACCTCGTGGATATTCCTTTTCTGTCAGCTAGGTGTGCCAAAAACCTTGGGGTTACCACAAGTACCCCACATTACATATTCTACCTCATTTTTACCTATATTTATTCCCACTCTCTACTAATAAAAAACACCTTAGTACTGTGAATACTTAATTGTTTCCAATTGTGTATTGTTTACTTCAGAGCGAAGTTGTGAAAAAGTCTTCCCATCTAAGTGTCATTGCCAGAGTGAGGCTGAAGTCACTTCAACCCTTTTATATTACCAAAGTAGGGCTAAAGCAACTCAATCACCTGAACTTGACTAGGCTAATTGTCTTCATACAATTAGCAAAATTGTGTTTATTCCCAGAACAAATAGTTAAGTGAACTTGTGCACCATTAGAAACCCCACAGTTTTTACATGTGGTGCTCACTACAGGGGCTGAGTCAAGTTTATAAGAACATAATAACACCAGATTATCTAACCAATATGGAACATCAAGGAAATGAGGAAACAGAGTCATCAGAAGACCATCAGGAAATATGCAACTAGAGGCTGGAACGCTGGTGGCTGAATTAAATACAAAACTTTGGGGAATATTCAAGTAGATCATCAACCAAATTGGGTTCAATTACTGATGGAAACATGATGTGGATAAGCATTGCCAATTAGCTGAATTAAATATTGCTGATTTGATTTGAGCTCAGGAGGCAGCTGTGCCAATAGCTGTAGCCAACATCAAAACTCACACGGTCTTGCTCAATTTAGTTAAAGAAAAACAGGAAATTAAGAATACTGTTAACAATATGGAAAGAAAATTTGAATGACTCAACAAAGAGATGAGAGCTGAAATTGATAAGCTTTGCATGGAAATAGAAATCATCAACAAGAATGATTTAGAATTGGCAACTTAATCTGAGTTAGATTCATTTAAACTCAAAGTCATTAAAATCAAACAATGAAATGTCTAAGTACAAAAAAGAGAACTGAGAAATGTATGAGCATTTATTCCATATCCAAAACTGAGAGCAAGTTGCAGAAAGAAGTTGAAACTATGAAAGCGACTTTACAAGAAGAAATTGATAAGAATTGTCAACTTTGGGAAAATGACTGAAAACGCTTGGCTTAGGAAAATAAAATCCTGAGATGATTGGATAACCTTGAAGACTCTAAGTGTACTTGTTCATGGGTTGAGTACCATAAGGCGAATTTATTTGAGGAGGATTTGGCATCCATTGAAACAGAGAGTATCACTGACAGCACCATTCAATCTGTTTGGGAAATGCCCCCAATTTTTGCAGCACTTCCTGAAGTAACACCTGAAGCAACTCCAATGTCTGGTCAAATCCCGATTAGAAGTGCTGGTCCAATTATTGTTGAAGATTTCAAGAGTACTCCAAAGTTGCCCAATTTCCATCGGGATAATGCGCCTGCCTTCTTCCAGTTATTTGAAATGATAATGTATGGTTATAATGACTGACAAAAAGCTTTCACTGTCATGAATTGTCTCAATAATTCATGCCAAAACCTAGTTTTGCCTTATCTTTGTGGGGAGAACTGGAGTTACAAGGAGGCGAAGGAGGCGATTCTGACCAAATTTGGTAGTCCAGATAAGATGGCAGCTCAGAAACAAGAATTCATTGGCATTCAATTTAAAAAGGATGAAAGCGTGGGTGCATTCGCTGATCATTTCTATGAGGAAGCTCAGATTCTCAATGGGGCCAATATGATGACCAATTTTGATGGAAGAATTGTGATGCAAAACATGTTACGCCCTCATTGGGATTACACCAAATGATATCCTCCACTTTGACCAGTAAATACACCATTGATCAAATGATAGAACAATTAAGAGTTTTATCAGCAACATTCAATGCACCAAATCGTAAATATAAGCCAAATAACAAGCTAAACAATAATAAGGGATCAGGATGATTCCCCAACAAATTAAGAGATTTCAATAGTTGTAGAATCAAGATAAACTAAATGAAGGAGCTTAACCATTCAAGCCTCATTTAACTTGTAATAAGTGTGGACAGCGCGGGCACTTCGCCAATAACTGTGGACAACGCAAACCAAAGGATCAGGTTAACTTAGTCCAGCATAGTGATAAACAGGAAACTTCTGACGGGGAGGGAAAAGACCATGCAGTCTAGATGTGGAACAGTCTAGAACCGCAGGTAACCAAGTTCCCCCTGATAAATCAAATAGTTTGGACAAGTTGGATTTATTTGCAGATGAGCCTAAATTAGATCCCCTTTATCAGATCATGTACCAAGATGTAAACATAATAACAAGATTGAAATCAAAGGAGATTGCCCCCAAAATTATACAGGAGGTAGCTCGCCCATATGCCCAACAGATAATGGAGAAGGTCCAAAACGCCGAAGATGATATAAACTTATTGCATACCAAGTTAGACGGAGTTAATGTATCAATTCCAATTGGTACATTTCGAGAAATGTTCCCTGATATATCAGCACAGTTAATTCACACCTTGGATTTGGCCAACAAATCTGCTATACATGCAGTAAATAATAGCTTATCTTATTTTTCCAAGTGTACATATACGGATATTTTGGTGAAACAAATCCCCATCAAAGCAATAATCAACAGTGGGGCGCTGATTAATATAGTATCACCCAAATTAGTAAAGAAATTAAAGGCCAAACCAGATTTGGAGTATCAGAAATAGTATGGGATGGCAGGCCCTGATTCTACAACTTCCTGTGGGGCTTATAGCACTCTACCGCTACTGTTTAGATCCTTGGTTGTATCAGCGCCAGCGATTATTCTAGACAATCAGAATTATGACATACTCAATAGCACTGAATTCATGCGGATGTATGGGGTCAAATGTGACTTTTAGGAAAACATTTTGACGATTCTGGGGCAAACGTTGCCGCTGGTAAATCAACGTGAGGGGAAAGTGCCCCTTAGCAGATGGAACAATTTCATCAACTTAGTCTATAAGGATGGAATAATACCTATTGGTTACAAATTAGTCAGAAGAAAAGCCCAGAAATTACTCAAGTATGTAAAAAATTGTGGGATCCTGATCTGTTCTAAAAAAGATGTCATAATTCAGCCAGGAATGCAACAAATCATGGAGACCAGACTGACCTTGGAGATCCCAGAGCAGTTATATTCAGAAATTGAAGCTCCATGGCAACAATCGAGTACTGAACCTTGGGTAGCCCCAGAAATTTTAATCCCTGGTCATGAAGAGATTCAGCTCCTTTTAGCCAATCTGGGAAAATCTCTAATAAAGGTCAAATGACACCAGGTGGTTGCATTTGCTCAACTAAAACTGGTATCAAAGATTTTTTTCTTCCATGAATTCAGTGAATTGGACAAATTGGGACTTCCAAAAGAAAACAATGGGAATATCAATATGGTAATCAAATGGGATCGATTAACTGGATTAATGGAAGACCAGAAAGATGAAGTTCTGGCCTTATTCAAGAAATACTGAGTTATTTTTGTGCAAGATGACCATGATCTTGGGTGTGCAAAGGATGTTTTGTACTGAGTTGATACTGGGGATGATGGGCCAATTTGATTGAGGCCTATTCAATGGTCTAGGGCGGCAGAGGCAGTTGTTGCCAAAAAATTGAGAAACTCTTGGAGCATGGAATGCTTGTACCATCATCCAGCCCATGGGCGAGTCCTATATTAATAGTTAAAAAAGATGGTTCAAATTGAGTTGTGATAGATTACTAATGGTTAAATAAATCGTGAAAAAGGACTTGTACCCCCTGCCTAGGATTGATGACGCACTGGATCAGTTAGGAGGAGCCAAGTTTTTCTCCGCCATGAACTTAATCTCCAGATATTGGCAGATAAATATGCCCCCAGATAACCAAGAGAAGTGTGCTATTATCACAGCACAGGGGTTGTATCAGCTGATGAGGATGCCTCAAGGCTTATGTAACGCCCCCAAGACATTTCAACGGGCTATGGACACGGTTTTGTCAGATTTGAAGCTGTCCTGTGTCCTAGTCTATCTGGACAACATTAATGTATTCAGCCAAATGTTTACCAATCATCTACAACATTTTGAGGAAGTATTCAAGTGACTGGCTTTGGCGAATCTCAAAATCAAGCCAAGAAAATGCCATTTCTTTAAGGAGGAATTAGAATACATAGGATTTGTAATTAACGCTGAGGGACTTAAGCCGCAAGTCCAAAAGATAGAAGCAATTAATTGGATGTCAGTCTCCAAGAGTGTATGCAATATCCAAGTTTTCCTCAGAATGGTCAGCTATTATCGCTGATTCATTAAGGTTTTTGCAAAAATAGCTGAGCCGCTTTTCCACCTATTGAAAGATCTGAAGAAGGGATTCATCTGGAGTGATGAGGCTCAACTCAAATTTGATGAATTAAGGAAATACTTGATGCCAAGTCCAATTTTAAAATACCCAAATTTTGAGAAGCCATTCATTATTCAATCAGATGCATCGCTGACGGCAATAGGAACCATCCTTAGCCAAGTGGATGATAAAGAGATGTACACCTTGTAGCATATGTCAGCCAAGCACTGTCAAAGGCTGAGAGGAACTATACTGTTATGGAGTGAGAGTGTCTTGCAGTTATTTACGCCTGCAAGCACTTTTGAGTCTATATCCATGGAACGCACTTCAAGGTTGTGATCAACCATGCCTCCTCCAATGGCTTCATAACCTTAAAGAACCAGAAGGGAGATTGGCGTGGTGAGCTTTGAAGTTATAGGCCTACAACTTTGAGATAGAACATCAGGTGGGAGATAAGAATCAGAACGCTGATGGTCTGTCTAGGTTGCCAACTGTTCTTTCTAGGTTGCCAACTGTTCTTGCTGTGAAAGATTGTGCTGATGACCTGTTTGAGCGAATGATCCATGAGGAATTGCAGGAAGTGCCAATCAAAATTCGGAAAGCATTAAAGAAGGCAAAGGAAATTACTAAGCTTGTTAACGAACAATTATTCAGAATAATGAATGAAAAGAGGCTTTTATTTCAAAACCATCAGAATGCACTGAGATAATTCAGGACGCTCACAAGGTCATCGGACATGGTGGGTTAAAAAAGATGCTTGAACATCTCTGGCAATACTACTATTGGGAATTACTGAATTTTGACATTACCAATTATATTACCTGTTGCATGGAATGTCAGATCCATAAGCCCCATAAAGCGTGCTGAATTACCAATTAGTGAAGCCAGGGTTTGCTTGGCACATGGTTTCAATCGACGTTATGGGACCACTAAGTGTGAGTACAGGTGGTGTACATTACATAATAGTAGCGATTGACCACCTTACAAGATGGGTCAAAACCTGAGCCTTGAGTCAAGCAGATGCCTCAAGTACCGCCAAGTTCATCATGGAGCAGTCTGGTATACCAACATGGGTGTCCCCAAGTGTTGCTGAGTGACAACGGGACTAATTTTACCTCATTCATAATTCCACGCCTGAATGAACTAATGGGAAAAAAGGGGGTGGTGTCTGCACCCTATAAGCCTGAAACAAATGAAGTTGTGGAATGAGTCAATGGGGCACTTACCACTATGCTAAGGAAGCTGATCTTGGGTAAAGCGTCATCTTGGGCATCAAATCTAAGTTCAGTAACTTTTGCATATAATATCAGTTTCCATTTGGCAATGGGAAAAACGCCGTTCAAATTATTGTACAGTCGTAGAGCAGCATTGCCGCCAATTCTCTATTCAGCAGTGGACCCAACTCCAGAGATGAGCATGAATAAAATCTATATTGACTCACAAACATAATAGTGGACCTACAATCTCAAGCCTATGATACAACAATCAAGAGAAGGGTTCAGGCTAAAAAAGCTGATGATAAGAGTCAATTTAATCTTAGGGAACTTACCGTTGGAGATCAAGTAGCTTATTGTGATACTCATGGGTTTGGTCACCAAAGTAAGCTAGATGCATTATGGTTGGGGCCATTTGAGGTTATTGCAAAAATGGCGAATGATGCCTACACAATCAAGAATATATTGGATGGTCATGTGATTAATAGAGTACTCAGCAAATTTCTCAAAAAATGGTATAAAAAATTTTCTATATATATATATATGAAAAAAACTTTAAAAATCTAAAAAAAATGAAAAAAATGGATAAAAAGGAAAAAAAAAAAAAATAAACTTAAATTAAGAATAATAATAAAAAGAAGTTATTTAAATTTTTTTTTATTTTTAAGCCTCAGGTTGCAAATTGTGAGCTCCTCTTTAATGCCTCTGGGGGAGGGAGGTTAAACGACAATGTTTTGGAAGAGGTCGCCAAAGTTGATCTGAGATCAAATGCTTGCAAGGGAAAGAGCTAGCCAAAACCAAGTTCTTTGACCTTGGGGAGAATTCTGTGAAATGCAATGATGGGAAGAGTAAGGGGACGTCCAGTTCAGCAAGTCAGGAAACTCCAGATCAGGGAGGAAAACAGAAATGCAGGAATATGCAATCTGCAAACAAGTCCATGTAATCTCAATATGGCACAGGTGCCAGAAGCTGTGTCTGGAGTGCTTGACAATGGGCTTCATCAAGAACACTTGGCATATGAGAGAACAACAAACAAGGGAAATGTGCAGGGGCTGCTGAACCATACCACCAATTATTGCCATTAAGGGAAGATATTGCCAGATAGTCCCTGTTGCAAAGTAATTGTACAGGCAGCAAATAGCAACTTGGAGGCGGCGGTTGCAGGCCTCCTGGAATTGGAAGGGAAAGGAAAGGTGAAAATTTGGTGAGGCGGGGAGTGAAGTGGCCCACATATGAAGTAATTGACCTGCAAATCTGAGTGCAAAGGAAGAAGAATCCTGATCAAGTAAGCTATTGAGGTCATGAGATGTGAAGGAGATATTAAGGGCCTCAGTCAATTTACTCCAAAGTTCATAATACAGAAGTTCTGCATGCTCATCATTACTGATTGTCAATTCAGTAGACAAGATAGTTGGTTTATAAATTGGACAATTCAGAAAAGGAACTCAGGTAGAAGATCTGACTTAATCAGGAAATATTGATCCAAGTTGGGAGAAATTGCCTCGTAATTCTCAAGAGAAATCACTGGATTTAGCATAATGGGAGCTGAATCAGTAATGCCTCAAAATTGAGCTCGGCATCAAGAGAATGAGGGATGAAAGAATGGGAGTTTGATGAAACTGCCAACCTTGTCCCCTCTTTGGAAATTGGCACCATGGTGGGAAGAGCTGAAGAGGGGATTGCCAAATCAAGTTGACTTGGAGGACTGGATCTAGCTGGAGCGGAAAGGATACCTAGTCAAGTGGTTTGTGACATCACCCAAAAATGAGAGGCATCCGCTTCACTCAAACTAGATAAGATTCATTCATAGAAGGAGTTATTGAATGAAGACATTTTTTAAGCTAATAATTTGGTCAAGTGTAGGGGATGTCTGGGAATTTATATGACCACATTATCCAGCTTGCAAATTATTTAAGCTACAATTAATATATGATAATTGGTTAATTTATTCAATTTAGCTTATTAATTAAGCTTTGAGACATTGATTGATTATTCCATCTCATTGGCAATAATCACCGATTAAATGGTTAATTGTAATGCTCATAGGATCATATATGATGATAATTACAGTTATAATTTCATTGGGGATTGTTGTCAACAATTTGGAGATGAGTAAATTAACTCAAAATGGGTAATTGTTTGTGGGGAATTGTTGGGTTTGGTAGCTGACACGTGGATAGTGATTTAATTACGCTATTCCTTGTGAATATCAGCTGGAGTATTCCCCACAATTAATATTCCTTTTCTGTCAGCTAGGCGTGCCAAGATATCCCTTTATGGCTAGGTGTTGAGAACCTCGTGGATATTCCTTTTCTGTCATCTAGGTGTGCCAAAAACCTTGGGGTTACCACAAGTACCCCACATTACATATTCTACCTCATTTTTACCTATAAATATTCCCTCTCTCTACTAATAAAAAACACCTTAGTACTGTGAATACTTAATTGTTTCCAATTGTGTATTGTTTACTTCAGAGCGAAGTTGTGAAGAAGTCTTCCCGTCTAAGTGTCATTGCCAGAGTGAGGCCAAAGTCACTTCAACCCTTTTATATTGCCAGAGTAGGGCTGAAGCTACTCAATTACCTGAACTCAACTAGGCTAATATTGTCTTCATACAATCAGCAAAATAATGTTTAT
This sequence comes from Massospora cicadina, assembly GCA_022478985.1. Classification (NCBI taxonomy): domain Eukaryota; kingdom Fungi; phylum Entomophthoromycota; class Entomophthoromycetes; order Entomophthorales; family Entomophthoraceae; genus Massospora; species Massospora cicadina. The sequence goes on from JAKSZP010006752.1 coordinate 127,028, forward strand.
TACCAGAACAAATAGTTAAGCAAACTTGTTCACCAGTAGAAACCCCGCGGTTTTTACAGGAGATTAGGTCACTTTGTTTTAAAACTTTGTAGAAATATGGCATTTCAATTGTTCGTTAAGCTGGAATTATACATCAAAATGATGATGGACTCTCTAGGTTGCCTGTGTAGCAGTACCCATATCAGAAAAAAGATCTGTATTTTGATAGGTCATCCTGAGCATTAATCAAAGGAATCTCTAATGGTTAGATAAACTAAAGCAAAAATAGAAAACATGTAAGGTCTTCTGCCATAGCTATCAGGCTGGAAAAAACCTTGCATCTATTAAGGACTAAGAGGGGCACCAAACAAATGGCTTTTTCTCTCACTATGTTTACTAATCTAGGGCACACCTAGATGATAGATGGATAGCTGCTGTTCCCCTTGTTTAAACCCCAACCAACCTCTAGCCCAAAACCTTTGTTATCACTAAGACAGCAGAGTAGTATGTAAAAAGTTCAACCAGGTCTATTTTTTAGTGTATGTTCAAAGTATTTGCCACAATTTCAATATCTTCTCCTCAACAAGCATTTTCAATCAAAAAGCACCTTTAGTTGTAAAAATTTATAACAAGTGCAACCTCAGGTGAAAGTAATTTACAAGCGAGAATTTGCACTAGAAAACATTAAAATAAAAAGGGCGTACAATGGGTTATAAACAAGTCAACGAATTAGGAAGTTGACAAAGAAGAATTGGATGATTGAAACCCTGAATGGATGATCAAAGTACATAATTCAGAAAATAAATTCATAAACTGAATCATTTGAAAATTGCAAAAGCTCATTATCATGCATTTGAAAATTTTTAAGCCAACGCCCCATTACATAGTTTGAATATCCATTAACCTGCACATTGTAAGTTTTTGTCCCTTTGCTCCTTTATTTGTATAATAAGACATATACCGTATCTTTTATTATATGCCTTAGACCTTAAATCTTTAATTCTTTGAGTTAACTCACTAAGGCCAATTGAGGGGCCACACTCCATTCTTTCTGTGTTGGTATTGGCTGTTTTGCTAGTGTTTTCCATTCTTGTAGCCACTTGTATAGGCCTGCAGGAGGCGCAAAAAGTGGATCTAACTTAGCAAACACCTAACATTTCTCCACATCTTTATAAATTTAGTTCAAACAATTACTACCATGAGCAGATTAAGAATGTTGCTACCAATGAGTAATGATGAAGATCTTACAATGGAAGTACCAGTTGAACGAGAGGAGTATGATGAGCAGAAAGTAATAACAATAACCACTCCCCACAAGTTCATGATTTTTAAACCCTTAACAACGTTATGACTATAATAGCAAGGTCGTTCCTTCACAAATGCCTTTAACTAGGAAAAGCTTCCTCAAAGAGTTTCTGAACACTTAGTTTCACATGCTGATAGTCCTGAGTTTTACCTTTGACATAAGAGCCATGTTTTTTGACAAAACTTCTGTCATGGACCCAGATAATAAAGATTTGACTGGGCTCCCAGTAAGGGTGTGTGAACACTCAATGGAGTGCCCAGAATGACATAGTCACGGAGGTCTGAATAACTTGGATAAGCGGGGTTCTAGTTGGAACATGAGGAAAGCAAAAGTTCAATAACGTACCAAAGGCCCCCAAAGCAAACCAAATGGTTGTGATGGGGGCAATTGCGAGTCTTTCAGGGGCAACTCCCAAGGACGATGGGGGGCAGGGAGGATGACAACTCCTCCAGGGTTTATGGTTGAAGGCCTTTGGATTTAAAGAGATAAGGTTGCGGGTCAATAAGGGCCAGATAAAGGTCCGCCGTGCGATTAGCAGCAGGAGCAGAGTGGAAAGGGGGCTCACACAGAGCGTCAGGGCTGAACTCTCCATGAACAGGGTGCTTCAGGCCCCTTGGGCAAGTGAAATCTTTAGCAAGTGGATCGGGTGGGGGTCCCAACTCCACAAACAATGAACAGAGGTGCCCTGGCGCTGCCCCACCTGGAGAGTGGACATCCAGATTTGTGCCAAACGGGCAAGTGATAATGGCTGGTGATGAGAATTCATCATCTAGAGAAAGCAGTTTTTATCTTTATGATGCACCGCCAGGTGTTAAAGTCAATTAATCAGATAATCCAGTTAACAAGCATTGTAAGGGGGATCTGGGCAATGGCATGCTTTGTGGGATTGATTGGCGGTATTTTAATGTATAATATGAGAGGATGGGGGCTGCAACAAGCTGAATGAGGGTAGCGAGGTTTATTTTTTGCAAATGCAAAGAGAGCAAGAAATGAAATGACAACAGCCCCTGGGTAGAGCTGTTGCCTTAAAAATTGAAAAATCGCTTGGGGAGGTGTTACAGGATTTGTCGTTTATGTATTGGCAATGTGATCTGGTTGGGTAGTGGGGATGGGAGTGGGGGTGCTTGAGGGCCTAACAAATTCTAAAAAAAACTTATATAAATTTTACCACGTTTTTGGGCCCAAGCCAGGTCAATGGTGTCAATCCAGGACCTGACCAACTGAGTAGGGCTGCTCATATGATCCAAACTGCCTGAAACTGTCCCAGAGGGCCAAGGCAACTGGACTGGGTCATTTAATGATCAGTCTGAAACCCAAATTATGCCCTAAACTGATTTTCTGCACCGGACAGTCTGGAATGGCTTCCTCAGCCCAAAATTTTCAGACTGGGCCTCGAGGTCATCACAAGAATTTTTCAAAGATTTGGTAGAAATTGCCAGCGGAGTGGGGAGCCCTAGGGGCTGCTCATGGCCCCTGACTTGCACAACATCTCTGCACACCCTTTATCAACCCCAACAGGGTAAAGGAGGGGAAGAGGTGGGAACAAAACATCCTTGGGGGAAGAGCAGTCACACAGTGCTCATCTACCACGTTTGCCAGGTTGTTCAACTGCAACAGGGGTGCACTTAGCCTTGGGACCCCTTTGTCCTAAAAAGATACTGTTCCCTATCCAGGCGCGGGGTCTGGCCTCCAGGACTTACAACTTCCCTGACGTTCTGCTAGTGAGTTTTACTCCCACATTATTAGAATGGCAGTTTCTTAAGGCCTTTATATGCTGTTAAGTGTCGTGAATGTCCATAATAAAAGCAAGGTTTTCTCTTGGCATGACAGATTTTGACAAAACATATCCTAACAATGAGTAATTAAAATTTAGTTTATGTTTCTTGGTAACCCAGTATCTGACCTTTAGCTAGTACTGATAATAGTCTATGGAGTTGTTCACTTGTGTGCCTGCTTTAATCACATTTGATGAGCATCAACTTACTCAATATATTGAGGCGATGGATACTGCCAGCCTTATTAACAAAAATAACCCCCAGCTCTAATTCCTTATGCCGCATGCTGGTGATGCCCCAACCCCTATGTTGTCCACCATGGTCCATCAGATAAAGCGGGCGCTGGACAAAAGTTTCCCTAAAGCTTCCTCACCTTCTGATATGGTTTCCTGGGCTGTTAGCTGAGGTGCCATATTAACTTTTTTTATTTGTAATAACCCCTTTGTTTGGGCCATTTGCAAATAAAGATGCATGGCGGCTCTCCCTCTTTGGGTTGGGCACCACTATTGCTAAAAATAATAGTCTATGGATTATCTTTCAGGTAGGTCTTAAAGCTTTAGAACTTACCTATTAGTGGTTAAAAGCATTTTAATACTGAAATTTTAAGCATTTATATTACAAATATTTACTGGTCAGTTTGATATGTAAAATTTGGGATGGACTAATCCACATATTTATAGAGAGGTTTAGGGCCTATTGAGGCTATAAGGTTATTAGTATAAACGTAGTTAGTACTTTACTCTTTAGTTTAGATACGCATCATGATATTATGCTAGCAGGCAACCACCTGCCTAAAAAATTAATCCACATTCTTATAGCCGCCACCAAAATATACTGCATCACTTTTTATGCAATCAAATTTTTACATGATACAAATTTCAGAACGGCTTTATAGATGATAATAAGTAGAGATCTACCTTTCAGGCTGTCTATAAGTTGACTCAATTATCTAGAATCAAACAAACCTTTGCTGATCCCACTATTCAACTACTAGTGTGAAAGTTAAAAACTAAAAGACCTTTGTTCTATTCTTCTTGCAAATGGCTGCAACAGACCCAAATATGTGAAACTCTTATTATATCAGGTAAAATACTGGTTTATAGGTAAGACAACATAGAGTGATTTTCATGATGCCCTTCAGAGCGCTGTATGACAAGAAGAAGTACTCATTACCAGTATGCATCCATTAATTGCAATATCTAAGCAAGAAAGCTACTTAGCCTTACAAAGGCTAGTAGATGGATCAATTAGATAACAAGATTTAGTTTTAAAAATATAGATGTGGGAAGTGTAAAAGAAAGCAAGATGATGCCAAGAATCAACTCTTCCTTAAAACAGTTTGTTAGATAGCGTTCAATATTATCATCATTAATTTGGAGGAAACACCATAAAATAACTATGATTTGGTTCTAACCTATAGGGTCACTCAAAGAAGGGGCAGAATACCTAACTGGGGTTGAAACTAGTGTGATAGTAAAAAAAGTGCAAAATCATTATCAAGACTTATTACTCCCTGATATTCATTATGGGGCACTTAGTAGATTACAGGTATTTTTGAGGAATAACAAGCTTCTGATAGCCTTGTATGATAGATAGACTTGATTTAGATGACAGTTTATTAACAATCAAATATAAAAATTGACATTTGTTGAAGTAAATTGAAACACCAGTTATTTTCTGATCTGTGAAAATTGAATATAGATGGACCAAAAATTATTCAAGGAACCAAGGAACTACAGGAACAAGGAGGAAAAATATAAATCTTTGCCCTCAGGAGCATAAGCATCCTAAGGTTTAGGGCCTAATTTAAAAAATATGAGTTTAATTTTCTAAAAAATTTGTTTTTCCCTAAATCGTCTTATAGTTATAGAGTTTTAGGTGACAAATAATGATTACTAAACATTCAAAAAAAGCTTTAATCAAGTGTGATTTCAAAGTACCGTGGATGATGACTCTAATGCAGCACAACAATCATCTTAATAGGGATAAGATTTCAGGCTACACTTAAAGCTTGAAAATTTTATTGTGCTAAATTGACTCATAACTTTGTTATATGCATCTAATATCTTATGATATGATTTAGGACTACAACTTCTAACCATGTCACTATATTTCAATAATTTAGACTGCATTTCAGATTGCTATAATTGCCAGCTGATTTTATGAGGTTTGAGCTAACATTGTAATTCACTATATCCGTTCATCTATTGATTCAGATAAATTAGGTTAGTTCATTTAAGTTCTAAAAACTTTTTTATTAACAAATATTAAAGCAACTAAATAATTATAATATGGGTGTAGAGTTATAATTGAAGCAATTTAAGCTATTTAATATCACATGAAAAAAAGTAATATTATATAGGAATCAGACATGCCCTGTTACATAAATATTGTCTAGACTTATAAAGAAAATAAAGTATAACTGATATTTATTTTAATAGAAAGTATATATTTCATTTTATTTCATTATCTTTTGCTAAAGTATATATCTCTAACTAAAAATTAAAATTTAAGCTATTAAAACTACTTTTATAGTAATATGCATCCAATAAAAGATAATAAAACGTTTAAAATAACTGTATACATAAAAAATTCTACTTTATGATACTATCAGAAAAATATAATATGACTAAAAGTATCTTATATGTAGAATTTGAAGAATAGTATATTATTTGTTAAAATTGCTGGTTAATCTTTGACTTATTATCTTTAATAGCACTATATTGATATAGCCACTTTCTTTATGTATTACTGGTCCCTGGCCTAACATAACAACAAAAAATGAAGGTTAATATGAATAAATTAATTTAATATGCTATATATAGCTGCTACTGGCTTCTCAGATCAGTAATCTATTTACTTAATTATAGATTTAATACATAATGGTAGATAGTATATTTAGCTAAAGACGCAGATCCCATAATTACTTAAGTAAAAATTGGCAGTTGAATGAATTAATACAAAGAAACATTGCAAAGTGAAAAGTTATTTACCTGCTCCAAGTAGGTTTAGGGAATATGATGAATTAGCTTATATGATCTGGATAATTGAATGTTCCGCTCATTATAAAAACCTTTCAACAACTCCCTGCTAGACCAAAAAGCTTATATTTTTATATTTTTTATGATATACATAAGTTTTTTGTTCAAGCAACTAGAATTAGGTGCATACCCCAATAACTGCATACTTGATAACCTTTTTTACAATTTGCTATGTGCAACTGTAATTAGTTGTAAACTTTTAACCTACCACTGAAGCCAAGATAATAAATATACAAAGTTTTATGAAAAATGATTAGTATATGGCAAAATAATATGATACTAAAATTATATATTTGCCTTTGCTACTGGAATAATGGATATTTATTGGAGGCAAAGTGCACAGGTGTTACAATCATATGAAAATCATCTTATAATTACCTCAAAGCTTTTGCAAACTTCTGAATCTTGTTTTAAGAACAGAAACAATTTAAGTTGTGTGGTTACAGTAGGCCAGAAATGTAAGTCCTGATGGACAACCTCTCCACCTGGACAAAGACATTCACCCCTTAGAGATAAAGAGGAAACCAAGACTCAAGCTAATCCTTTGTTAAAACATATGATCTAACTCATGTAGTGGATGAGCGCTTAGTTACTGTATTCCTCTCAGAGATCTTGTTATACACCTATTCTCTCTAATTCCTTTCTTTATGAGTAGGGTCAAAGAGGTCTGCAAAGGGGTCACATAGTCAATGTTAACTCTTTCTAGCACCATCTTCTCCAGTAGTCACCAGCTATCCCTACCCACCCAACGCGCCAACTAAGAGAAACGCTATGGAAATTAGACCATGATCAGGTAAAATAAAACCCTGTATATATCATCTTCCCGCTTAAACATCCCATATGAATTTTATAATAAATTTAGTTGTTGAGATGCTCAAAAGGTTAGTAAAATGCTAATATAATTGTCTTTTATTTAACTGAGGTAAGCTGACCAGGGGACAGAGATTACCGAATATATGTGAAATTAAGAGAATAACTAATAGATATAAAAATTGGGCACCCCAGGGTACTCAAGTTACCCCTGTTGCCAGCGGGACTGCCAGGTATGGGGGGGTTGGTGAACTACTCTGAGGGGGTTTCCCCTGCTATGGAGCAGGTGTGAAGGAAAGGGTCTGTGTGGAGGAACCAGAGTGGGAACCATGATTCTATGAGCGCTTTTTGTCTTGGTCTCATATATCCATAGAGCCAGGCTTGGAAGTGCTCTAGTAAGTGGACATGGAATCTGTTGATAATCCCATGAATGGTTGGGACCGTGACCTTGAACGCATCTAATGCAATTGTGTGTATTGTCCACATTGCAATGGGTATTATTAGGGAGCGGAGGGTAGATGGGATTGGTGACTCGATCTGGAGCGCGAAGATGCTCTTTGATATTGAGAATTCCTGTTCGTTTTGAATCTTGAGCAGAAGTGCGACTTCCTGCCATATAGCTTTGGTTGGGGGGCATGTTTCTAGGCGGTGATGTAGGGATCCCTCCCCTCCACATACTGCACATGTTTTGTGGAGGGAGTTGGAGTGGTCCGCCATCCTATAGGTCCTTCTCAAACAGCGCCAGGCGTTTGCTCTTATCCTTGGTTGTAGGAGTGGGTGGTGTGTCATTTTCCGCATTGCTTTCTGTGTGGTTAAATTATAGGGAATGTCCAGCATATCTAGGTATTCTATCCTAGCTATGCTTGGGGTTGTTGCGAGCATATCCCTCTGGGGGTGGTTTTCTGGATTTCTTAATTTGAATTGGGGGCTGGGTCGTCTCCCTCCCTGTATAGTACCCATGTTCTGTATGGTCCATCCCATATGGCGGATAGTTTGGAGGATATGTTTGAAATGATGGGAGGTTCCATGCGGACCCGTTGCAGTAGGGTGCTTGGCAAGGTATGAAAGTAGTCTGGGTGGACTATGTGGGTTGGTTAATTTGAGCGCCTGTGCAAAGTTAGTCCTTGCTGCTCTGGACCAATGTTGTTGCGGGAGGTCTGGAGCAAGGATTTCCTTTATCCAGGTACCTAGGATGTGATTGGCATAACTCTCAAAATCTATTAGTCACATGCCTCCGCTTGAGCGTGGGCCAAATAGTGTTTACATCCGTATAGGAGGGTGAGAGCCAGGCCACAGCCAGCCCTGGATAAGCGCGCGAATTGAGGTTATAAAGGTAGGTGAGAAGGCTATCGCATGGGCCTGGTACCACAGTATTGGGAGGATGAGCGAGTTAGCAACTGTAACTCGTCCTGTTAGTCCTGGGATTCTTCCCTTGAGGGAGGCGACACGTTTGGATACCCGTTGTAACAGGTTACTTTCCATTGTCTCATTAGCATATCCCCCTGATTCTAGCCAGATTCCAAGGTGTCGGACAGGAGTGATGGTGGGAGGTGTTGCAAAGGGTAATATAATTGGGTTTTTTCTTCGAGTGTTGGTGTGAGGTTCTGATGTTGTGGCCCAATTGTTTGTGTATTTGCCTAAGAGGATGATTTCTGCCTTCCTTTTGTTGAGCGATGCATTGCTCACCTTGGAGTATTCCTCTAGAGTGTGTTCCAGCTGTTGGGCATCTTCATTGTTTGCTATACCTGCTACGCAGTCATCTGCAAAGGCCAGTATCTTGACTGTTGGTTGTCCTTGTGCGGTTATCCCCATGAGATGTGAGTCAGTTACTTGGAGGAGCGGGTCAAAGCTGAAATTGTATAGCAGTGGGCTGAGGGGATCCCCTTGTTTGAGCCCTCTGTGTGGTTTGATATTGTTTATTAGGAATCCAGGGCCGCATACAGCCATGGTTGCAGATTATGTTAGGAGCATCGCCCATTTTATGAATCTTGGTGGGAGTTTGAAGGCATGTAGACATTCTTTTAGGTATGGCCAGCTAATACGGTCATACGCCTTTTCCTGATCCAAGAAGACCAGGGCACCAGTTGCTTTGGATTGGCAAATGTTTGCAACAGGGTGTATGTTGTTCCAGATTGAACGCCCTGGTATAAACCCAAACTGGTTGGGTGATAGGATGTCAGATGCAATTGCGCCTAATCTAGCTGCTAGAATTTTTTGTTAGAATTTTTTTGTCAGTGTTGGAGAGTGCAATTGGGCGCCAGTTAGCCAGGTCCAACTTGTCACCCTTTTTATACAAGGTTATAACGTAGGATTCATGGCCTCCTGGTAATAGGCGTGTTTCCAACAAACTTTGGTTCATTGACGCTATAGGAGGGGGGCAATTTGTTGAAAATATTTTTTGTAAAATTCGTAGGGTATCCCATCAGGCCCTGGGCATTTCCTACGTGGTGCACTGCGAATTGTTTCCAAAGCTCCTCCTGTGTGATAAGGGATAGTATATTGTAATTTGGTGGTGTACTTTGTATCTTGGCAGTTTGAATAAATTCTTTGATTTCTTGTGGATCTGTTGGCATATCGCGATATAATTCAGTGTAATAGTGGTGTACTTCCACCTTGACCTCCTCAGGGTCCGTTGCCACAGTGCCATTGGTCTTGCGGACCTGTGTGCATGTGGGCTGGTTTCTGCGGGAAAGGAATTGGCAGAAAAAGTATGTTGAACAGGTTTTGTCTTCCTTTATGTTCTTACCTTTGTTTGATACTTTGATTCTGTGTTGGTGTTCAAAGATGAGATTGTTAAGTCAGGCTGAAATTTCTGCACATTTGCGTCCCCTATTAGGGCTATAGCCAGATCTCAGAGTATTTATTTCCAGGTGGTCTAGTTCTGCCAAGGTACGCTTGATTGTAGCTGTGTCCGCGGTGTACTTGCGTGATGCAATATGTCAGGTTTTGTTGATTAAATCTTTTTTGAAAATTTTCCATGTTCTTATGGGATCTGAAGTGAATGGGGCTGTGAATTCTGGGTTTGTAGCCTTGTTTTCAACCCAATCAGATATCTCAGTCAATTTTATATTTTCTGGGTGAAGCTTTCTCCAAGGCGACACCTGTGTGTGGGATTGGGTTGGTGCTAACTGCACCATAACTAATCGGTGGTCAGAAAAATTGATCCTTTTTGTTGTAAATTTGGAGATTCTTGAGTGGTGGGATTGTGGGATGAGGATGTGGTCAATACGACTCATTGATATGAGTAATTCCTCACGTATGTTGGGTCTTGTCATATGGGGAAGGATTGGTGAATTGGGGGGAAGAGCATCCTGTAAGCCAAGAGATGCCTTCATTGTGCGATATTCATTGTGTTCAGGTGAGTATCCCCTGGGATTAGGCCATCAATCTGTATTGGGGTTATCCCAGCAGTTGAAATCGCCTAACATGATATCTGGTGGGAGGGTGAGGGTAGAAATTTTTTCAAAAATTCTTTTCTCTCAGTTGCAGTGCACAGTGCGTAGATACATGCTAACGAAATTATTTCATCTTGGCATGTGATTGTTACTACCAGGACTTGACCGTGCAAGTGTGATGATGAATTTGTAATTTTAAATTTTTGTTGTTTTGGACTATCACCCCACAGTGAGACGTCCATAATGATTGTGATGGTGCTAATATAATTGTCTTAGAACATCTTTTTTTTCACAGTTAGTGAAGCATTATCTGGCGTTTAAGGCCCCACTAAAACTAAGTCAAACAAGCCCTTAGAGTCAAGGGCAAAACCTTTAAAAGTAACTGATAACTTCTCAAAGGTCATTAACCATAATGAGTTCTGGCTTTTCCAGGCAGAGCTGAGGAAAACGGCTCATCAGAGGCCAAAAATCCAGAAAAATTGACCCCAAATTTCAGAAAATCTCATAGTACTAATATACAGAATTCAGGCAAATTCATAAATTTTTGATTTTGTTAAAAGGAGATAATTTTACAGCTCAGATCAGGTTTTGTTTATAGAACTGAAACCATCATTTATCTTCCTGTTAGATTTTAGGCCCAAGCTGAGAAGGCTTTGCTTTTCTCAGATAGATAATTAAATTTCAATAAAATTTAGGGATTGTTTGCTCAAGTTATTCTATAAGTTTCTGTTTGTTTTCGAAAAGAAGACCTTGGTTGAAACCTTCTTGATGGCTGGGCTCCTTTTAATGCTCTGGTCTAACTCCCACCTTGGGCGCTAAACTTCCCCTCACGCCTTGACCTATTACGCTGACTCCACCACGTCTTAATTCACTGCATTCTTCTGCAGTCCTTCAGCTACCCATCCCAACTCTCAGCGACTCATGTTCCTGAGAGTTGTCATAAGTTTGTTGTGCATTTTGTACAAAAAATTCATTTTGAAACATAATGGAGACTACATGGGACGTTGTTTCCTTTTTCTGGAACACTTTGCCTTGTTTTGGCATCTTCTGCCTAGCACTTTTCCTCCTGCAACCCTCTGTGCTCATTTTCTTGTTAAACTATCTGAAAAAGTCTTAATTTTATTGTGTGTATTTTATGTTACGTGACAGAGTCAGCCTTACCTTCTCAGAGGTGTCCTCTTTTTGAGGTTCACTGGTCTGGTACAGTTGTATCCTTACTGGTTTTGGTTGTTGCCTTCTTCAAAGGGTTTGCTGAGGGCGTTACGCGGCTCCCCTCACTCAAGACGCTCATACAGTGTGCAGTACCTACCACTACTATCCTAGCTTTTCCCCATTCATGTGATTTAAAATTTAGAAAGGAGATCTTCAACAGTTGTCCAACATTAGGGCCCGCCATAAGTCGCAAGGCAAGGACTTAACTGACGTCCTCCTTCTCCAGCTGCTGCTCCATGAGATTTCAGAAGGAGCTCACCAAAGGTTATTCTCCGCTGGTGAGATTAATGGATCCCTCCTGGAATCCCTCCCAGCGTTGGAAACCTTTGTCAATCCCCAAGAGTTCCCCCTGCCACCTTTAAATACTATAACTCCTTTGTCCACTTGGCCCAAGGAGACTACTTTGGAACAGTACTTGCGCCTGTTCCAAGAGAAGGCATCAAGGTTAGAATCTCTTGAACAGTTGAAGATGGCTATCCTCTGCAAATCCCTAGATAACACTGGTACTGCCCTTGCATACGGGATAACCCTCCACCTCCTATTTGGGACATGCTCCATCCTTGCATCTCCGTTGTCCAACAGCATCTTTTATGCCGGGCCTAATTGTACCGTGGAACTTCAGATCTTAGAACTAAAACTTTATCACTGTGGTGCAACATCAGGGAGCCTATACTGGCACACCTGACACCAGACAAGCTTCAAGTCCCATGATGACATATCCAGCTGAGGCCCTAGTTGTTGTGCACACCTCAAACATGACCATAGAATATTCCCCTCATGTACTCTACCAGTGCTTCTCAGAACCAGCAGTGAGCCCGCTGGAAGGAGATTCTGAAACCTCCGTCATAGGTGGGGTTCGCCTCCCTACTGGCCCTGCACCACTGCGTTCCATAGATTACCTCTCGCTTTTGTCCTAAAAAGTAAAGAGGGTTAGTAAGTCTAACTCATTTGATTCAGAGAATTCACTTGACTATAGCCATGGGCCCTCAGTTGCCGTTTAAGAACCTATGCCTCCCGTCCAACCTGTTGTCCCAGTTGCCCCAATGAACAACAATTACCTATCACTCCAGAGTCTCCTTTCTTAGAGGACCCTATCCAGAAATGGGTAGATATCCATGAAAAAATGAATGAAGAGGAATTCTCTTTGGCTCACCCCTCCAAAAGCTTTGCCTTCCCTACTGGTGTAATCTCTTGAGATAAGGATCTCCCCGTGCAGAACATAGATCATTAAGCTACCTTACTCCGTTCAAATCCTGTGGGCAACTCACTGGCAATGTGAAGCTATACGCTCTTGAATCCTTAGAGACACTCCACTTACACTCCATCCTTTGGTCTTGGAGCCATCCTATCCTTTCTTAGCTCCATAGAAAATAAATCCTCCTCTGTGTACTTCTTGTTCATGGCTACCTACTCCTCTGCAAGGAAGAATTTTTTAGCGCTTACTTTGTTAGACACTGGTGCTACTGAAAATTTCATCTGTGTAAGAGCTGGTGGAGGCCCTGGATCTTCCCTTAAGTGTTGGCCAGTCTGTAAAAGGTGGGGCTTCTCAAACCATTCCATATTACCGCGTATTATCACCTGTTCTCTTTGTTGCAAACTATGGTTACTTTATGGAAATCTTCTCCTCAATTAAAAACCTCATGTTTCCCATCATTTTTAGTGTTAGCTGGTGGTGAAAGTTTGACATCTTCCCACCCTTGTGAACTCTACCTTGAACGCGAGGTTCCCTAGAGGAATCGCGGTTACCATCCTTTCCTGGATGAAAGCGCAATGGCGCTCCTTAGAAGATTGGGCCCCTCTCCTAAGGTAGTCCTAGCTTATTCAACTTACTGTCTTTCCAACACCACACATATCTTGTCTGAATGCATACTCATATATGTAGACATATTTGACCCCTTTAAGGCCCTCCCACTCCCAGAGAAAACCGTTTTTATTTGAGTTCAAGTTGACCGTTGACTTCGTCAAGATATCTTCTCCTATTTATCCCTTGTACTTGAGGGAGGAGGCCGCCTTAGACATTTGGGTTGATGACATGCTCTCCAATGGTCAAATCTTCAAGAGATCCTCACCGATGTGCTTCCCCTCCTGTTTGTGGAGAAGTCTAGTGATTCACTCCGCTTCAGCGTTGATTATGGCAATATGAACAACAAGACAGTACCTGATCCCCATCCATTCCCTAGAGCAAAAAGATTTCCCGCTATGTGAAGAAGACTAGGGCGCTCAGCAAGCTGGATTGTCTTAAGGCCTTCAACCAGATCCGCATTAAAGAAGGCCAGGAGTGATTGACCACTTTTTGTACTTAGAAAGACACCTAACAGTTCAGGCTCTTGCCGCTTGGTTTTAAGAACGCCCGCCTGCTTCCAGAGGTTCATTGATGCTGACTTGGGAGACCTTATGGGAACCTGTGCGATCTCATACATGGATGACATAAAGGTCTTCACCTCAGATGCAGAATCTCACGCCGGCCACCTCATATCAGTCACAGATTGACTTGCACAGGCAAACCTTACTATTAAGGCTAGCAAGTGCTAGTTCTATCAGCCAAGGTTGAGTTCTAATGAAATATTATCTTCTCCCATGGCCATATGTTTGCCCCAGATAAGAAAGCAACCATCTACATTTTATTTTACTCTCTCATCTCTCACAGAGTTACGCAGCTTCCTTGGGACGTGTAATTTCCTCAATAAGTTCATCTCCCAGATCTCAGAAGTTCCATCCCCTCTCTACACCGAATCAGGGAAGAAGATTTTAGTAAAACACAGAATGAAACGCCACTTTCCACGTCGTTAAGTACATACTTGTGTAAAGCCCATCGTTAGCACATGCAGACCCCAGCCACCCCTAAATTGTCGCCACTGACTCTTCCAACTTTGCGTTGGGAGATGCTCTGTTGCAGGAGGGGAGGATGGTTTGGAACGGCCTGTTGCTTATTTCATAAGAAGATGACCCTGGAACAGCTCAACTACGCTATTTATGATAAGGAACTCCTAGTTGTTGTTGAAACGGTATAGCACTGGCGCCACCGTTTTCATGGTACCAAGTGGCTCTTTACTGTCCGCACTGACCACAAGGCAGTGATGTAATACTGCGTCCCAGAAGCTGTCCCCTCACCAAACCCAATAGTTGTTGATCCCGTCAGTGTTTGATTTACAATATGATTTCATTAAGGGTACCTAAGACTTGTTACCTTATTCTCTAACCCAGAACCTTGCCTTTGCCACTGACCAAGCACTTGTTGAAGCCCATAAAACCCAGGTTTTATCAAGCCGGAATAGGTGAAGGGGAGCCCACTGGCAAATCCCCCGCTCTTCTTTAGATGGAACCTTTAAAAAGAGATGCTGAGACTCCTGTCCACGTTAGGTTATCCCAATCTCTGTCAGATGACTATGACAAGAATAAGCAGGCATGCCAGCGGAATAGCGACCCCTAGACAATGGTTATTAGTTGCTAGATGGGTTAATCCACCATCAAGACAAGCGTGGGGTACCACCTGGACCCCTGAGAGAAGAGGTGATTCGCAATGCATATGACCCTCCAACTGATGGCCACCCTGGAAAGGACAAGGCGCTTGAGTTGATCCGCCACTCCTACAGTTGGAAAGGCATCGCCATAGATGTGGCCAAGTTCACAAATTCCTGCCTGATATGTAACTAGTTGAAACCTATTCTCCTGAAGAGCTCTGGACTGCTTATCTCTTCAAGCTGCAGAGGACCCTTGAACTTCAGTGTCCGTCAATTTTATCATGGAACTCCCCTTGTCCCAGGATTATGATGCAGTAATGGTTGTAGTGGACCATTTTACCTAGATGTCCCATTTCATTCCTTGTAGTACCATAACTACCCTAGTCCAGGAAGCCCGCCTTTTTGTGGACCGCATCTTTTTCCTACACGGCCTCTATCAAGGAGATTATCAGAAATCACGGCCTGCAATTCACTGCCCAATTTTGGGAAGCCTTAGTGTTCATCTTAGGCATCCACCCCTGCCGCTCCACAGCTTTTTTCTCAGTCAGATGGGCAGACAGAGAGTGTGAACCAAGGTTTTGAAAAATTTTGATTAGTTAAACAATGCTGAACTGAACAATTGGGCCTCTCACCTCCCGCTGACGCAATTCACCTATAATAACCTTACTCATACCTCTAAGCCACATCCCTACCTTTTGCAAAATATTGATACAACCCCAGATTCAACCTAAGTCCAAGGATTGATCCATTGTTGTTTCTACCAATGGGCTATCAAAAGAGCTCTGAAACATAAGCCAGGAAGTCAAGGATCATCTTGTTGACGCTCTGAAGATCTACAAAGCATATGCTAACTGCAAGCGCTGCAAAGCCCCTGATTACAATCCAAGAGATTTGGTCATGATTAATGCCAAGAACATCCACCTGAAGCAACCCTGTACAAGTTAGGCTAAGCATGTTGAACCCTTCAAGATCATCAATAATGTTTTGTCAGATTACCAGGTTGACCTGCCCCTTCCATCAAAGTTCTCAGCACCCTACATAAGTGCCTCCTGACCCCCTTCAATGGTCCCATGCTTCCTGAACCTGAGCCTGTCATAGTAGATGGCGAACATTAATATAAATTGATGGTGTTTGTTGAGTAATTGACTGGACCTAATTGTCAGATATTCGGTAGGGACATAATAAGGTTAGCATGTTTAAAACTTATCATGGATCATATCAGATATCAGCGATTATGGACCAGGTATATTCTAAGCTTATGCAAAGCTTAGAATCCGCGGCCTAGCAATTTCACTTAAATATACAACTATGATGACATGGGCTCAAGGGCTTTGATGGTTAGGTCAGACTTAGATTAAGTTTTGACTTAATGACTCAGGCACGTGGACATTGTTGGTCTATGTCAAAATTAGTTTTTAATGTCAGTCGAGTTTTCAATCAAATTAATTACTAATTAGTGATACAAATCGCCTTAGTATGTGCTGCCAATAGCATGTGAAAGTGAATTAAGTTCAGCTACTTTGAAGACGCATACAAAACGCCATCTTAAGAATGATGACAGTGTTTACACCAACCCTGAGGCTGAGCATGATGCCCTGAGTCAAAGTATATGCAGACGTTCTTACAAACTTTTTACATGGCCAAGTGCCACTGAAAATAAGACATCATGGGTAAGATATGGTGAACATTGAACCCTATAAATAACCCTTAAGTTGACACTAATAAAATATGTTTCCTCTACTGGACGAGTTTATAATTTATCTTATAAACTTTTTGCGTTAGCACTTCATTTTGTATTAGTCAATTTTTACTTGGGATCATTAGGATCAGGGCGGCGTGCCATCATCCAAGTGAAATGATAGGGTATACAATTGGAGTATTACCAAGAATCTATATTATAAATTTTAAATTCACCATCCTGTCTATTGTCCTCACACAATAGACGCTTGAAACCACATCCCACCCTTGAAGAAGAACCAGCCCTCTGAAGCAGACACCCAAATTCAACAATTGGCGCTCATGGCTGGGACCGCAGATGGTAATCGCGCTGAACAGGGGAGCAATCCCAATTAATTACTCAGAACCTTTGCTGGGCCCAATAGGAATACTGAAATGACTGTGTCCCAGATTAATTGGGAAGAAATACTCATTATTACCTATACCAACAATCCCATTTCACCTGAAGAGCTGGAACGTCTTGGGCAGCAGTTGTTAAGAGGGTATCAATTAGGACAAGGGCTCGCGGACAATAGTAGCAACCCTTTTTACCGCCAATGACAGCAGGATGTGTTGTAGATGAGATTTCTTGCTCATCATCAATTAAGTGTAGCTCAGATCCCAAACAATTTAATTGGGATAGAGAATATTACCTAATACTTAATTACATTCATACATCCCACCTCAGAAATTCTCAGATGACAATTGCCCGCCATCATGCAGCCATTACTAAGTTAGTGAACTTCTCTCGCAACTCCAGCCAGGTGGGCCAAATTCTAAGTGAGCGATTGGAAGCCAACTTCACTGAGGTCCGTTCAAGTTTGGAGGCTAATCACAACTTAGCCACTTGGGCTAATGACCAGGTAGCAGTATTAGCACAAGAGCTAAAATGACAGATTGCATCCTATCTTTGAAAATTGCTTAGAGGAAAAAGGAGTCACCGAATCTTGGGTCAGCAATATCACTCAGACTTATATTAATGCCTCAGAGTCCATGAGGCTTAATCATGAAGCCCAAGAGGCACAGTTAAACCATAATGATAAATTCTGTGACCAGTATCGACGTCTGAGTGCCCAAATTTTGCAGATGAAGGATGAATACACTGGAAAAATCAATTACTGGAAAACACAATTTGAGGACCAATTGGCGAAAAATGAAAAATCAAGACTATTGATCATCTTAATCTACAAATCAATAATCTCAATGACAATGTTAATGTTATTAATGAGTCAAACAATAATCTCCATGGAGAATTGAACCAGTGCAAGAGGGCCATAAAAGAAAAGGACCAAGTGATTTCCACATTACAGCTACAAGCTACTAGCCTGAATGAGGAAATTCTCAAAATTAAAATTAAAAACTGAAATCATGTCAATTGGGAAATGAATTTAACGAGTGAATTTGAGCTCTGGATGACGGGCGTTGTCAGTGTGCTACAACCCACTTGACTAGAAATTCTTCTGAATACTATGAGGACTAAGCTTCAGAAATAGCTATCAAAATGGACGCTGAGCCACGTTGACAACTGCCTAGCAATATGGTTGCCTTGGCCAACCCTAGCGCCTCAAAATGGGATACAATTCCCCAACGCCCTTGTACGCCTAGCTCTAGTCAACCTAGAAGTAATCATGATAACCAGTAATGGGGAAGCGATAAAGTATAAACCAGCAAGCCTGCCAGCCTTTGACAAGAATGGAAGTATCACCACATTTGTCAAACGTTTTGAAATGGCCATGCATGGGGTCAGCGACTACAACAAAGCAGCCACCATGATTAACTGCTTGGATGAGTGGAGCATTGAGTTGATGTGCCTCACATTAACAAAAATCCAACATATGCTGAAGTCAAGGAGGCCGTGCTTCATGAATTTGGAGGTCCATAATGGATGTCGACCAGAAAATCTAAGTTTATGAACATCAGCTTTAAGAAAGATGAAGCAATTGATGAATTTGTGGATCAATTCTATCGCAAAGCTCAAGTTCTCTTAGGCGCGCGGGCTATGGTCAATTTTGACGCCAAGATTGCACTAGAGCATGCAGTAGAACCTTACCCTAATCTATCAAACACCCTATTGCCTGCTTTCGTGCAAAACCTTGTGACATCTGAATTGGTTGACTACTTGCACAGATGCTCCAAAACTATGGCCCTCCTAGTACTAGTTACAGATTGGGAACCGCTGCCTTTGCTGGAAAGCCCTTCAAAACCAATAAGAAAATTGACAGTAATCCGCCTATAAGAAATGAGCAAAACTCAAATGCAAGAGCCCCATGGCCAGTGAGTGAAATTACTTGCTTTAATTGCCATTGTAAAGGTCACTATGCTTCCTGATGCTGTCAATGAATTGTCAACGTAGTCCTTCCCAACACCGTGCAAGAATTGGGAAAAGAAAAAGCACAATAGATGCGGGACGCTCTATTGTGCCTAAGGTGCTAGTCCCACCTGATTGACAAGAAAACAATGGCCACGGGGCCTCATTTGACAATGAAATCAATTCTATATTAGTAATGAACAAAGATCTCTCAAACATACACGTGGTAACTCGCTCCCAGAGTAAGGTTGTCATACCTGAAGCCTCTGAAGTAGTTGCTAAACCCTATGTGCAACAAATACTTAAAAATATTCCAGCTGACGGGCCAAGCAATGCAACAGATACCCCAAGCCTGAAAGGGGTCAATATAGCAATGCCAATTGACACATCCATCAATAATTGTCCCAGTATTGGGAATACTCTGAAGCACACTCTTAACTCCCTGGATTCTTCCCATATTCACTTAGTAAACTCTATTGATTCTTATTACTCTGAGTGCACTTATGTGGATATTCTGGTCAACAAGGTTAAAGTTGTAGCTATTGTTGATAGTGGAGCACCTGTAAACAATGTTTCCACAAATCTGGTTAAGAAACTGAAAATAGCTCCGGACATTGACCATCATCAATAATATGGGACCGCAGGCCTTATTAGCACTAATAGTGAAGGAGATTACAGCGCTTTGCCACTGCGATTTGGAGCTTTGGTAGTAGCTGCACCTGCTATAGTGCTTCCAAACGCCATTTATAACATATTAATTGGAACTAGTTTTTAAGGACCTATGGGATCTCATGCAATTTTAAAGAAAACATCTTGACAATATTGGGCCAATCACTTCCAATAATTACTCTCGCAACAATATGAAGCCCACAAGTTGTCATAGGAATTTTATCAATATATCTTATGCCGATGGGATAATACCAGTAGGGTATATTCAGCGGGGGAATTGAAGCCGCCCCATGCCAACCGCCATAAACAAAAATTGAGGAATACCTCTACGTGTGAATAAGGATGTGACAATAGCTCCAGGCCATCAACAGGTTGTGAGGACTGGAACCACACTGGATATTCCAGAAGGACTGTATAGGGAGGTTGTATCCCCGTGGCATTGTTCTCATATGGAACTTAGTGTGGCGCCTGGAATACTTATACCGGGGCATGGAGAGATTGATGTCTTACTAGCAAATTTGACCAGCCAAAATATTAAGGTCAAGAAATATCAAGTAGTCACTTTTGTGCATCTGTTTCCAAGGGATGAGTTAATATCATCTCTCTCCGCATATTTGGTGACTTATAAAGTTTGGCTTACTGACCAAAACCCTTAGGGAACATACTGTAATATCCCAAGAATCATTCATCAGATTATTGGAACAACAGAAGGATGAAGCACTAGAGTTGTTTGAACAATACTCCGAAATTTTCACCAAAGATGACCAAGATTTAGGTTGTTCAAAAGGAGTTCAGCATTTTGTTGATACTGGGGACCATATGCCTATAAGAATGAGGCCAATTTGGTGCCCCAGAGCCAGTGACAAAATAGTCAGTGAAGAGTTAGACAAATTGCTGAAAAGCGAAATGATAGTGCCTTCCAAAAGCCCATGGGTCAGCCCTGTTTTAATCATAAAGAAGAAAGACGGCAGCAATCGAGTTGTGATTGTTTATTGATGCCTCAATGCCATTACAAAAAAGGATTCATATCCGTTGCCCAGAATTGATGATGCTCTGGACTGTCTGGGAGGGGCGAAGTACTTTACCGCAATGGACCTCATCTCTGGATATTGGCAAATTGAGTTGCCACCAGAGGAGCAGGAAAAGTGCGCGATGATTGCTGCTCAAGGGCTTTTTTCAACTGAAATGCATGCCACAGGGGCTGTGTAACGCTCCAGCAACCTTTCAGAGCGCAATGGACACAATCTTGGGGGACCTCAAATTGTCCTGCGTTCTGGTGTACTTGGATGACATCAATGTCTTTTCATGAACGTTTTCCAAACATCTGGAGCACCTTGAACAAGTGTTCAAATTACAGTTGAAGGCCAATCTGAAGATAAAACCTAGAAAATGCCAATTCTTTAAAAAACAATTGGAATACCTCGGGTTTGTCATTGATTCCAGGGGCTTGCAGCCTCAGCCTCAAAAGGTGGAGGCAATTAACAACATGCAACCTCTGATGAGTATGAGAAATGTTCAAGTGTTCTTAGGCATGGTAGGATACTATCAAAGATTTGTGGAAGGATTTGCAAAGATTGCCAAGCCTCTATTCCACTTACTACAAGGAGGAGTTTATTTTTGCTGGGCAGAGGAATGCCAACAAGCCTTCGAGGCCTTGAAAAACAAAATGAGCTCGGCGCCTATCCTCCAATATCTTAATTTTAGCAAGCCTTTTATCATACAAACTGACGCCTTGTTGACTGCAATTGGTGGTGTGCTATTGCAGATTGGGGATGATGGTGAGGAGCATCCAGTCACTTATTGCAGCAGGATGCTGAATAAGCATGAGCATAATTATACGGTGACCAAAAGAAAATGCCTGGCTGTCATCTATGCTTGTAAACAATTTTAGGTTTACATTAATGGCACCAAGTTTCAAGTAGTAACGGATCACAGCTCATTATGATGGCTCCATAATCTCAAGGAACCTGAAGGACAGTTAGCCAACTGGGCTCTGAAATTACAAGCGTATGATTGTGAAATTATTCATAGAGCTGGAGCGGCCATTAAAATGCAGATGACTATTGCAACATCCCAATGTAGCTGTCCTGAGAAATTTGGCTGATGAGCTTCATGAAAAGATGATTAACCAAACATATGGAGATGAGCCACCCAAAGTTCAAAAAGCGATTGAGAAATCATTAATTGACACCAAATATCAAGATGGAGTTCTATACAAACTTAAGCCCAATGGACAACGTCAAATCTTCCCAAAAGCTTCCAACTGAATGGAGATTATCACACAAGCACATAAGGCCGTCAGACATGGGGGAATGATCAAGACGCTAGAATTAATTTGAGCCAGTTACTATTGGAATTCCATGCGATTTGATATCCAAGACATACTCGATAAATGTCATTCATGCCAAATCGCAAAACCTATGAAGTTGGATGTAAAACACCATTTGATCAAACCTGACTGGGCCTGGCATACCGTATCAATTGATGTAATTGGCCCTTTGCCTGTGAGTAGCCTAGGCAACATATACATAATTTTTGCTATTGACCATCTAACAAAATGGGTAGAAGCAAAAGCAATTTGAGACGTTGGGGCCCAAACTAATGCCAAGTTCATTATGTATAATATTATCTATAAGCATGGATGCCCCCAGAAGATATTGACAGACAATGGCACGAATTTTACTGCTCAAATGGTACAACAGCTAAATGAGTTGATGTCTGTCAAAGGAGTGTTGTCAACACCATACCATCCTGAGACTAATGGTATGGTAGAGCGAGTGAATGGCACTTTAGTCAGCATTTTACGCAAAAACGCAGCCTTGGCGCCTTCACAATGGGCAACTTCAATTAGTGCGACCATGTTTGCATACAATATTGGACACCACAGCAGCACAGGCCACTCTCCATTTGACTTTTATATGATAGACAGCCCGCTCTACCTCTATTATTATTTTCAGTACTCAGTTCAACTGACGCAATTAACCCAAATAAATATGTCAAGCAACTAGCAAAGACCCTAATCAAGTTGCAATTGGAAGATTATTGAAAATACAATTAGTCAATTTTCTTTCTTGTAACAATCACTTTAGTTACTATGATTTGATTTGAACAGCAAATTTGGATAATCACACACAGGAAAGATGGGCGACTTTAATAACAAAAATAATACAACATGGGCGAGCGTCATGGCAAGCGGTGCGCTTAATGGTGCAACTAAGGGCAAGATACGCCCTGGAGGGGGACCAGGAACCCAATCTGCAAAGAAATCGCAAACTCAGACACCATTTGGGTTTATGGTATTTACTGTAAAGCACGCGCAATACATGTACATTCAATTCAACCAACCTTTGTCAAAGGTGGAACACGGGATCAGACTCTTCCTTGGGGATGAGTCACCGACCCTGTGGGGGAAAACATGTGAGGCACAGCCCTCACTTTTCCCTCACGCGGTGTACGTAGCCACCAACAACATGGGCCATGGCTGGATTGATATTGGTTTCGAAACAGCCAATGAAGCTGATGCTGCAGCAAAAATCTGCGTGGAAATTGCCCTCCCTGAGGGCAAAAAAATTTGTGCGCACCGCGCACCAGATGGAACAAAGTGAAAATTTTGTTCATTTCCTTTGACTCACTCCCCACCAACCTTCCTCATAAGGTAATTGAGGAGGAGCTCTGCAAAGGTCTTGTGTCCTATGGAGAAATCCAACAACTCGAATTACAGCGATTTTGCTTAATTCCTGACCTGTGCATGGGCAAAGCTATCGCTGTAATCAACCCCTTCCCAGAAGTGGAAGAGGATTTATCCAGAATTCCCCGCGCAGCAGAATTTCACTTCGCAGATGGGGGCCAGTCAGCTGCATTCTGAGTTACACCGGAACGCGCACCACCCATTTGCAACCACTGTGGCTCACTGGGCCACAAGGAACATGCATGCCCTGTAAAAGAGGGCTTAATGGAAAATGATTTTTGTGAAGAAGCTATGGATGAAGATAATGAAAACTTCCCCAAAATGACTGATGGCCACCACCCATTCCGCTGGGGTGAAGATGGACTATACTCCATCGTGGACCCAGTTACAAGTAAACAGCGTAAAGCAGCACAAAAAGCCCGCAAGAGAGCAGCGGCTGAAGCGGCGGCACATGCGGAATCCGCCATTAACCATAGACAAATTCAGGAGGATATTTCAGATATTCACTGAACCAACCAATCAGAACAATATGCCCAGGTTGAAAATTTTCACAGTAACCAGACTGAGCCACAAAGCATCATCAGTCATGCACATACTGAGGAACAATGCAACCGCAATTTGGGTGAAAATGCGGTTCACAATGCAACAAAGTTGAACCTCAAAAATATGAAATCCAATCAACAACCCGCATCAAATCAACATGAGACCTGTGCAGGAAAAGTTGATGCAAATGCAAAAAACTGAAATTCCCTTGAATCATTGGGTCAGATCAAGGGAACCAACAATGGCAGTAAAAGAGTTGGAGTACAGATGCGGAGCATGGCCAAAATGAGCCGCGGTGAGATAGGACCAGAGGGTCCTCCCAACTGCTCCTGAGGCGCCACGGGCACCTCAGTGTCAATAGGGACGTTAAATATCGCGGGAGCCAGGGCTCACATCCCAAGCCAAAAAGCTGGCATTCCTGTGAAAACCTCTTGTAGACATCTTGGCCATCCAAGAAACCCACTGCCTACAAGGGGAAGAAGAATCCTGGTCAACCAGGGTCGCACCATCACAATCAGTATGGACGTCTCACTGTGGGGCGATAGTCTAAAACAACAAAAAATTCAAAATTACAAATTCATCATCACACTTGCACGGTCAAGTCCTGGTAGCAACAATCACATGCCAAGATGAAATAATTTCATTAGCATGTATCTACGCACTGTGCATTGCAACTGAGAGAAAAGAATTTTTGAAAAAAAATTTCTACCCTCACCCTCTCCCACCAGATATCATCATGTTAGGCGATTTCAACTGCTGGGATAACCCCAATACAGATTGATGGCCTAATCCCAGGGGATACTCACCTGAACACAATGAATATCGCACAATGAAGGCATCTCTTGGCTTACAGGATGCTCTCCCCCCAATTCACCAATCCTTCCCCATATGACAAGACCCAACATACGTGAGGAATTACTCATATCAATGAGTCGTATTGACCACATCCTCATCCCACAATCCCACCACTCAAGAATCTCCAAATTTACAACAAAAAAGATCAATTTTTCTGACCACCGATTAGTTATGGTGCAGTTAGCACCAACCCAATCCCTACACACAGGTGTCGCCTTGGAGAAAGCTTCACCCAGAAAATATAAAATTGCCTGAGATATCTGATTGGGTTGAAAACAAGGCTACAAACCCAGAATTCACAGCCCCATTCACTTCGGATCCCATAAGAACATGGGAAAATTTCAAAAAAGATTTAATCAACAAAACCTGACATATTGCATCACGCAAGTACACCGCGGACACAGCTACAATCAAGCGTACCTTGGCAGAACTATACCACCTGGAAATAAATACTCTGAGATCTGGCTATAGCCCTAATAGGGGACGCAAATGTGCAGAAATTTCAGCCTGACTTAACAATCTCATCTTTGAACACCAACACAGAATCAAAGTATCAAACAAAGGTAAGAACATAAAGGAAGACAAAACCTGTTCAACATAGTTTTTCTGCCAATTCCACTCCCGCAGAAACCAGCCCACATGCACACAGGTCCGCAAGACCAATGGCACTGTGGCAACGGACCCTGAGGAGGTCAAGGTGGAAGTACACCACTATTACACTGAATTATATCGCGATATGCCAACAGATCCACAAGAAATCAAAGAATTTATTCAAACTGCCAAGATACAAAGTACACCACCAAATTACAATATA